>APFE031004502.1:0-13912 GCA_000404065.3 Pinus taeda | reverse complement strand
TTTGCAGGTTGTACTACTGCATCAAAATTAAAAATCACATGCTTATGTTAAAATTGAGGCTTAATAAAATTTCATGTTTTACCAATGTAAATCATGCTCAAAATTGAATCTAATGACATAAAAATTGTCTGTGGGCTAAATTTTTAATTCAAGCAGATTCAATTATTCATTGTTTTGAACTTTATGATAAAACTATTAATTCATAACTCCTGTGCGTAGGTTATGACATTTTATCCTAATTAATTACATAAATATAATAAAAATTCTTGTGGGATAAAATTTATTATATTTAATCTAATTAATTAAAATTTAATGTCTAAATAATCTTTATGTGATCTAACCAATCAAAATATATAATTTTATTTAATTAAAGATGTTGTGGCTATTCTCTAATTAATTAAAATTATATGGATCAGTAGACATTCTTTTTACATAAATTGCATAAACAAAACTTAACCAGAGTAAAAATAATGTTTACTGAAAGAAGTAAGTCAAATTGACATTTTAAATAAACTCTATATAACGTAAATGACTGCCATAAATGTCAGCATTACTGTAAACAACAGTAATAATTCTTCACAAAATCAAAATTAAAGTTAAAGCAGTCAGCATTACTGTAAATGACTGCAAATCGATTGTTCAATTTATAAACAAAACCCGGAGATTGACTGAAGCAGCATTGATCTACTTTGCACTTGCATAGCAAATGCAGTTCGAAGGCTAGTTGGCTTGACTTCAGGCTCTGTCCTTAAGTTTATAAAACAAACAAAAATAGACCAACAAACAAGCTATTTTGCTCACAAGATAAATAAAAATAAAAATTAAATTAAATTAAAGCACTGCTTTATGCAAATTAAATATGAGCACAAAAATGTAAGCTGATATAACGATTCTTCTAATTAACAATTAAATTTCAATAATGTTAAATCTGAACTTCATGCGGAATAACCATAGAATTAAAAAAAATCTCTGAATCAATATAATTTGTAAAAAACCATTGCATTGGATCTTTAAATTCTTCAAATCAAGTATACTATCATGTGAACAATGGATTCTTGTATACAAAGCATACTTTTTACAACATTTTTTTTTTTTTTAAACATAGACAGACTGGAAAATAGGTAATATTCCATTGATCTCTATATTTTAAACTTCACATAATCAAATTTGGAAAACTTGGGGTTCTTCGGTGTCTGGATCTGGGAAATCAGTTTATTTTATAAACAACAAATGCACTGTAAATTCAAAGAGTTTTACGAATTCCCCACCATGGCGTCAAAGTGAGCCTGTGGATCCTTCTGTAACGTTAAAACCCCCGCTAATTCACATAAAACTTGCGGAATCTGATAGATCTGAGCCAAACAGAAGCAATAACGAGAGCCCGTTCACAGCTCAGAATTTCATGGACGTGGTTGAAATTTAGCACTCGCGATGGCGGAAAATGCCACGAATGCAAATGCAAGCTCTATACTACACAGGTGGAATAACTTAATGTTCAAATCAGCAATTGCTTAATAACTAAATATTGAAGAATTAATCAAGTGCCGAAAACTCAGGAACCCTAATATTATTCAATCACGAGGAATAGATGATTCGTTATATAAGTGACATGTAAATATTTTTTTTTTTTATTTTTTATTTTTATACAAGTTACAACATATTCCTAAAGATATCGTAACTGGTTTAATGTTCTTATTATTCCTGATTTTGAGAAATCAAGATATAACTGGTTTAATGTTCTTATTATTCCTGATTTTGAGAAATCAAGATATAACCAGGTAAGCCAAAACCTGAATTAGCTGTTAAATTGACCAGATTCTTTCAATCCACTGATGTATTATTCTAGGTGCTTCAGCATACTTAATTTCTTGAATATTCAGGCTACCTTGTTGTCAAATTCACCGCATGGCAATGATTTTAAAGATTTATATTGATGGTCTAGTTTTCCTTTCCCACTATCTACAAGAGGAAGCGTTAATCTACTTACGAACTGGAAGTGAAATAACCTTTCAACTTCCCATTCACTTTACATGCATACACCATTGGGAGGAGTTGATTTGGAAAGCAGACCAAAGACAAGGCGGAGATAAATGTACTGGCTCTGATACCAATGTGAGATTTACAACATACGATTCTATATATGGAATCTGAATACTTTAAAGAATCTAAAAATGAAACTTTAATGCACAGGATAAATAAATTACCTCCAGCCATTGATAATGCTCTTACTGCAAACCACAGTCCACTTTTTCTTTATTGAAACAGCACTCCAGCTTCTTCTAAGCAAAAGAAAAGAATACAGAAAGTCTGAAGGTACTTCCAAGCTTTGCTCTCTCAGCTAGATGGTGTAAACAACTGAAGGGGATTGAGATGCTAGCTTGGGGACCAAACAGATGAATTTATAGCCAAGCTTCCATCAAGCTTCTAATGGCTATGTGTCAGGTGTTCCACAGATCAAGGTAGAGAACCCCAGATGGAGTAATGGACCACTTCAGAAGCTCCCAACAAGAAAATTAATTAACTGCAGTTGATTTCCTTAATTTAAGGAAATTACTGCAGTTGGTTTCCAGAAATTAAGGAAAGACTGCAGTTGGTTTCCATAATTGTAGGCAGCAGTTTGTTTCCAGATTAATGGAGCTTAACATCTAATTATTATAGTAATGGCTTGCGAGGACTAACTTTCAGACACACTCCGAGTTCTGCTGTGCAGTACACGGCATACAGCTCATTCCAAGTTTCACTGCGGGAGCAGCTTTACATCTATTAACGATGCCGAGAGATAAAGCAATTCGAAGTTCAACGCTTTACCCTTAATAAATCTTCTGCCAACTAGTTTTCATGTGTTTTAAAATGTCATTTGCATGATGCAGTAGTAAAGAAGATCCCTCACTCTCAGCGGTAGAAACACCGGCGCCTCAGAAGGGGCACTGAAGACGGATCCCCGCTAGAAATCCCCTCAACTGGATTTCGGTATGGATCTATTTATTTAACTACAAGTTCACATTCTAATTATTATAGTAATGGCTTGCAAGGATTGACTTTCAGACATTTTTTTTAAGAAAAATCACAGAACCAAAATAAACAATAGATTTATTTGGAAGATTACTTAGAAAAACCACAACTTTTCTGTTAATAAAAATTTATAATGATTTACAATTCTGTTAACTCTAATCTTCTGGTTTTGTCAGGGAAAGATATAATTTTTTAATCATATTATATATAAATAATTAATAATTTAGCCAAATATTATTAACACAATAGCATGTGCTATGCACTAGTCTCCAATAAGATCAAAACCATCACTATAAACTCTTCCAAAATTTTCAAGAATTTATAATATTATATTATTTTTATTTTATTTATTTATTTTTACACATATTAAACACTAGTAAAAACTTCAAGGAATAGTTTTTATTGTTAAGCTTCTTTCCAATTGAAGAATTACTAAATCAAATCTTTTAGATTTTTAGACAGATAAATCTGCTCAAAAGATTACCCATCAGAAAATCCAAAACAAAATTAGGCCTTTGAATAGGCTGCAACTTGTTCAGCGATTTGTCTACTAAAGAAAATTAATTGCACAATGATCCAGTCGAAGAAAACAAGGTTTTCCACAAACCAATTAACTTTTCTAGAAAAATTCAACAATTCCAATTTAATAATCCTATCGGCCTCTCTTTGTACCTTTTGGGACAATTGCTAGTTAATAGTTCATAGTCAAATAGTACATGGGTGATATGATGGTAATAAATTATTTATATACTCAACACATTATGTTATATATATATTATATATATATATATATATATATATATATATATATATTAGTCAAGTGTGTTGATAAAGGGTGACCCAAAGATATTTACGCTGTCAAAATTACTCTTGGATTTTTATTTAGTACTGATCACATAGCCCTTTATAACATGACTGGATTTTTTCTCACGAAATTTTGAAAAAATGACTTTCACATCACATAATGACTTATGAATACACCCCATCAAAACTTATTCTACTTCCCATAAATCTCAAAATATATTTTTTATTAACAATAAAATATTGTAGGCATAAATAGTCAATTTGACATATTTTAACTATCATAAGTTCAAACTAATTATTTGACATTAACTAAAATATTTGAGTTAACATATATTTCATCACTAACCAATTTAAGCATGTTGAATTATCATATAATCAAATTAAACATGTAAATCAATTTTCTAGAATTAAGTGTTGTGTCCATTTGATTTCTATTAATGACTTATAATTAAAAGTATGTTCAATACATATAATTCAATTAAACATGTAAATCCATCCTAAATAAATATGTTTAATTTTGTATATTAGGAAATTATTTATATTTTATTTTTATATTTATTTATATTTTTTTTGTAATTTGATTTTTTTTTTTTTTTTAGTCATAAATTTGAATTTTAAATCTATACGATTTAAATATCCTAAAAAAATATTAAATTTATTTACAATTTTAAAATTGTAATTTAAATAATTGAAGATTCTCGTATCACTAAATTCCACCCACAAAATATATTATGCTCTTACCGTATTGTTTTTAATACGATTTTAGTTTATAAAATAATATTCCAAAATAAATAAGAAGACAATTATTACTATTCTATATTGTATATCGGCACAATTTAGGATAGTATGATGCCTTGTGTCATGTATTCATTGGTTGTTAATCATAGGATTAAGTTTTACTATTCGCATGGGTATTTGAAAAGGGTTATTTGTGAGGAAATTATAATGCGGCAATGTTTATGATAAAACATTATGAATATAATTTATTTTTTTTAACTTAAACGGTTATATGGATTTTATTGATATGGAAACAATGGGACTTTTACATGCTTTTCTCCATTACATTGCAGTTCTCTGAATACAGAATTCAGGGCATTTGCATATAACCATTTTCGTTAACAAAGATAAGCCCTTTCATGATTGCACTGCGTTTGTTTGCCATTTTGTCAGCTTCACTATTTAAATTTCTGCGTATGTGGTAGAATTTGCAGCTGTCAAAGAATTGGAGAACTCTTTTCAGTCTTTCCAATATTTTGTTGAGGCTGGGATTGTTGAATCGATCCCCCGTATTTAAATTTTTTATTATCAATTCTGAGTCTCCGAAGACTTGCAGCTTTTTCACTCCTTTATCTCTTGCAATTTGGCAGACTTTGAGAAGTCCTAACAGCTCAGCCTGGTTATTGGACTTCTGTCCTAATCCCCAATAAAAGATGTCTTTTGTGTCCCCGTCCGGAGAGTAGATGACTCCGCCTGCTCCAGCTGTCCCTGGATTCCCTTTTGACGCCCCATCAAAGAAGGCTGTGTGTATTTTTTGAGATCTCCACCAATTCTGATAGTAGTCCTCTTTATCTCTTAATCGCCATTCCTGATTGTTACTTTGAGGTTTAGGATAGTTCCTGCTCGGATATGGCTCCAGAGAGCCTAACCATCTCTTTTCTTCTGGCAGCAGCAAGGAATCTTCTTTTATATACTGATGTTGGGTTGTTTCAATCAAAAAGACCTTGGCTTTTGCAGCTATCTTCAACGATGAATGTCTCTCCTCATTGAAAATCTGTTGATTGCGCGCCAACCAGATCTGCCAGCAAACGTATTTGGGGATCGCTGACCAGATTCTGTTCCAGAAAGATTTTTGGGGGATTTTCTGAGGATAATGTTGCTTCCATGAGGTGAACAGGTCAGCTGCGGAATTAAAGGAAGGTACAGGAGTCTGCAAATCCATTAATATGTGACCCCAGACTTCTTGAGCTACGCTGCATTCCATAAAAAGATGGTGAGCTGTTTCGGAACTGTTTTTACACATCGCACACCTATGAGGCCCTGCTATTTTTCGCTTCTCCAGGTTATCTCCTGTGATAATTTTGTTATGGATCAGTGTCCAGCAAAAGAAATTTACCTTTGGAGTGGCAAATGAGTCCCATACGCTTTTCCATAAACTTGAGGGATGATTGCTATTTCTCTTCCCCTGCAGAACGCGGTAGCCCTCTGTTGTGGAGTAAACTCCAGCTTGTCCCCACCCCCAGCAATCTTTTGCGTCTCTATGGACAGGGGCGGCGTCCTCTAGATATTCTTCCAGCAGAGACTGTTGATTTTTCAGCCTGTTCGGGACTCCAAAGAGATCCCAGCCCTCCCACTCGCCATGTTGATTCCACTTCGATAAGTCATAGAGGCGTTTGACTCCCGCACGCTCTAACCAGTTTCTCAGCTCTGTTATATCCGTTTTATCTGCTAATGGAGTATTCATCATTATACTGTCCGTCCATATATTTATATGCTTGCCGCTTCCAGGAATACGATACAGGTGATTTTTGAAGTGTTGACTGCTTTTGCAACACAGGTTCCAGAGCTGCGTGCTTTTAGTTGTGGATGTGTGAGTTAAATTGCTTAGCTCTTTGCTAATTCCATATTTTGATCGCAGAGTGTTACTAACTGAATGGGTGGGATCATGAATCAATTTCCACAGGATTTTTCCTCCTAAAGCCAGGTTCACAAGATGGGGATCTCTTATCTGTAGGCCCCCCTCTTCCTTCGTTCTCTTTACTACATCCCAATTCACCAGATGAAATCTTTTTTCACTGCCTTTCCCTCCTTGCCACAAAAATTCCCTTCGAAGTTTTGATATTTGCTCCATAACATTGCGAGGGGCCAAAAGGAAAGCTGCTTGGAAGATTGGGTAAGCTGAGAGCACCGATTTTATCAAGACTACTTTGGCGCCCTTAGTCAACCAGTGTCCCCCCCAAGCTGCAATCTTCTTTTTCATTTTTGATATTATTCCATTCCATAACGCTCTTTTGTTGATTCCAGAAATAATGGGCAGGCCAAGGTAGGTGAATCTATCCCATTCTGTGTTTCCTTTGAACCCAAGGATGGTTGTTATACCTGCAAGTTCTTGCTGATTTATATTCCAACTAAAAACTTCGCTCTTGTTGTTGTTAACTACCGCTCCAGTGACTCTGCAATAGCTTCTAAGGACCTTGTCGAATGCTCGGGCAATTCTTGTGGATGCTCCACCTAGAAGGAGCGAATCATCAGCAAAAAGAGCGTGGTTCGAAGGCTCGGTTCCTGTTGTTGTTTTGAGTCCTGGTAACATACATGTGTCTCTTTCTGCATTGAGCTTTCTACTTAGAGAGTCTGCCATAAGAATGTACAGATAGGGGGATAGTGGGCACCCCTGACGTATGCCTCTCTTAGCTTTAAAAAATTTTGTTGGACGACCATTAACAAGGGGTGCAATCCATGGATTGTCTATGCAGGCTTTGATGAGATGAACAAAAGTGGACGAGAAGCCAAATGAGAGAAGCACTTTGCTAAGGAAACTTCGGTTTACTCTATCAAACGCGTTTGCCATGTCTAATTTTATCACCATTCCTTTCTCTTTCCTCTGTTTGCTGGAGTGTATTGTCTCTTGAACCTGGATTACATTATCCAGAATATGACGACCTTCTACAAAGCCACCTTGGGAGCTGGATATCACCCTTTTTAGCAGTGGTTTAATTCTGTTTGCTAACAGCTTGGCCAATATTTTGTAAGACGCATTACACAACGATATTGGTCGAAATCTGGAAAAAGTTTCTGGATTGGAGTCTTTGGGGATTAAAGCTAGGTATGAAGAATTGGTTCCTCCACCTATCTTGGCTTTTGCCATAAATCCTCTTATCATTTTCTGCATGTCTTCCTTGATAATATGCCAGCATGCTTTATAAAAGTGGATTGTGAATCCATCGGGCCCCGGTGCCTTGTCCGCATCCATTGCCCAAATTACATTTATAATTTCCTTTTCTGTTATAGGTCTGCATAGTATTGTGTTTTCTTCAGGGTTAATGAGCTTGGGGATATTTGAAAGTAAAGCTGCAGTTTCCTCATCATTATTTTGTGCTTCTGAGCTGAAGAGATTCTGAAAGTGTGCTTCAGCAACTGCCCTGACTTGATTGTTTCCTTTGTAGACTTGCCCATCTGCTGTTTTAATTTCTGCTATATAGTTTCTTGACAGTCTTACTCTATATTGCCTGTGGAAGTAAGTAGTATTCCGATCTCCTGCCTTTAACCACAGGCTTCTGGACTTTATTCTCCAATATTCTTCCTCCTTTCGGAATGACTGATGCGCTGTTCGTTGTGCTTGAGTTTCTGTTTCCAACACTTCTGTTGTGATCTCTTTAATTTCCATGTCTATTTGCAGTGCTTGTAATGATTGGACTGCTTCTTTTCTTTGTTCTGTTGGCGTATGTATTGGTTTCTTAATCCAGTCTTTCAAGGCTTGTTTGGTGGCTTTTAACTTTTGTTCCCAAACATAGCTAGTTGATCCGTTGATGGGTTTGGACCAAGCTTCTTTTACCGTGTCTGAGAAACCCTCTCTCTCAATCCATTGTGGACTGAAACGAAATGGGATAGGTCCCAGATCTTCTTCTTCTTCTAGAATGAGCTGAACTGGCTTATGATCTGATGTGAGTTTAGGTAATATCTTTGAGATGATGATTTTTTTCTCCATCATTATGGAGCTTTGCACTAGGAAGCGGTCAAGTCTTGCAGATATGTGACCCGAGCCCGTCCGATTATTTGACCAGGTATATATGCCCCGAACTGGATTGAAATCCAAAAGGTCCCATGTTTGGGTGATTTCCTCGACCATGGGCAGCAAGGGATCCCTGCTATCTATTCCTCCTCTCTTCTCTTTTGCTTTCATAATAATATTAAGATCGCCTGCTATAATGATATTGATGTGAGAAGATAATTCTAAAAAAGCAGTGAGACTGTTCCAGCATTCTCTCTTTTCAGTATAAGAGACTGGCACATAAAGATTAAATAGAGATATAGTTAACTTACTTGCTTTGTGTTTCAGTTCCGTGAAGATCCAGTGCTGGGTTGCTTGGTAGTTATTCAAATGGAAGAGTTCTTCAGACCATAGGGTTGCCAAGCCCCCGGAGGTGCCTCTTGCACTGACTGCTTTGCCTGCTTTTTTATTCCACTTTGATTTACTGATCTCTAAAAGAGCTTGCCCTTCTAGTTTTGTCTCTTGGAGCATGAGAATTTCTGAGGGTTCAGTTTTCAATAGGTCTTTGACTGCCTCGATTTTGGAGGGATTCCCCAGTCCTCTACAATTCCAAGAGGCTAATTTCATTATTTATTATTTTGATTGATGAGTCCTCCCTTGGAGGGCTTTGGCCTGGTGTTTCGCCCTATAGACATTTCTATTGTGGGCTGACTTCCTTGTGTCTTGTGTCTTTCTGCCTCCTCCTCCCTTTTTTCCTTTCGGGATTTTCTTCCTGCTTTTTTTGATGGGCGCTCGTAGATTTCATCTTCCGAAGAATCTGAGCTCTCCCTTGGTTTTTTCTTTGCCATATCAGCATATGATAGATTGATAGGGCTGCCTTGATTGGTTTCACTCAGTTCTGCTTCTTCTCTCTCTTTATGCAATGGCGTAGTGTTTTCCTGCTCCTCGTGCTCCTTTATTGGGCTCACTTGATGGCTCTGTTGTTCGCCTTCTATCCCTTTTGTTCTTGCTTCTGCTTCTTGGATTATTTTGGATCTGCTGGATTCTTCATTCCTATGTTGTTCACTTTGTGTCTCATTTGGATTTTCTTCCTCCTCTTGATTTTTTTTGGATCTGCTTGTTTCTCCATTCCTATTGCCTTTTCCTGTGCCTTTTTTTGCATTTGCATTTTTTTGTACTAGGGTCCACTGTTCCTCATTTTGTTTGCCCATTTGGTCCTCAGTCTTTTTTTTGAAGTGCTTTGCGAAATGGCCATGGCCATGGCAGTGTCTGCATTTAAACGGCAACTGCTCATAGTCTAGCTCTTGTATATACGTCCACCCGGCTACTGTGAGTTTGATGGCTTCTAGGAGCCCTTCTTCCAGGTCCACTTCAACACAGATGCATGCACAAGAATATTGATCCTTCCTTACTGCTTGGTCTATGTATTTTCCCAAGGCATTCCCTATGATCTGGAGGTGATTCCAGCAATGGAGGGGCAGATGGGGGAGCCTGACCCAAACCGGGACAGCTGAAGGAACGTCTTGTGAAGGATCAAAGTCAGGCGACCATTTGTTTAGGTAAAGACCCTGAGGGCCCATGAAATAAGGTCCATTTCTGAAGATTAATCCTTTATCATCAGGGCTTTCAAATACAAAAACGAAAAATCCCTTACCCACGAAATAGCTTTTGACACCTTCTTTGATGAGCGGCTTCCAGTTCCTTTGTGTCCACTCCTCAACCGATTTTGGCGATGGCCAGAGGCCTATAAACTGGCCTATGAGTCCTTTTTCAGCCAGATTCAAGGCAGTTTTGCAAGTCTCTTCTTCCGGCAGGGCCACTGAAGGGATAGTGTCCATCTTTTTGACAAACTTCTGCATGGTCGCAGAGGGAGGACGCTTGGGGCCAGAAGCCACTAATGACTTAAAGGCCAGGACCTCCGGTGGCAGGGGATCCATGATCCACCCGAAACAGTTCGAACAAAATATAATTTTTAATTAAATGATTATGATAAATTTATTTTTATATAATTAGATAAGTTTTTAGTAATTTTATTATATATCTGAAAATATATATTTTAAAGAAATATTTGATTATGAATATATTGAAAATTTTATTTTTTTTAAATAAGAAAAAATTTATTTATTTATCTATAAAATAAGTTTTTTAATGTATAGTAAATGATCATCAATTAATGTTATTTATATATTAATATATTTATTTATTGGTTACATAATATTATTGATTAAGTTTAAAAATATAGTGTTTTGAACATCAAGATGTAGTTATGTTAGTATGGTAGCAAGGCGGGGACATACATGATCCCAAAGTAAAATTAGAAATAAACTATGAAAGTGGATTGAAGATTTCTTCAAATAAAACAAAAACATGTGCCTTATTAGAAGGTTTATGTATTGTTGTTGAACATTGGATTCGGTTTTGAAGGTGATAGGAGACTCTAGTATAATAGTTAGATTGGTTAGCTCAAAGACCCTCCCATCTAACTATTGCTTGGGTAAATGAAGGGGTTGTGATTGTTGATGGGAAGGAGGTGTTCCATTATATACCATAGTCATATCTCATCAAAATTAATGCAAAGTGAAAGTTCATTTAAACTCCATGTGCCCTCCACCCCAATGGGGGTGACCTACATTGTCACACGAAGAATTGGTGTCGACCTCCAAAGCAATCATGAAGCAATTAAGGAAGGCCCATTTGTTGAGGGGTTGGTCGAGGGATAGTTGGCAACAACATTCAGTTTAGTGGCTTATTGTAAGAGGGATAGTGATGTGCCTATCTCACATATTAATGTTGCAGTCAATCTCTCAAACACTCGATCCATCAATTAATCTAGAGAATTTACTATGTGAAAATGAGAATGGAGGTTTCCAATAAATTCAGTGAAGTTTCCAACTTGTCATATGGAATGTTTAGAACTTATTTAGGAAACCTCTCACAAGGAACACATATATCATTCAATTTGGAATTTTTAGGGTGTGAAGAGGAAAAATCTTGGTAGGGGGCACTATAGTTTCTAAACAATTAGAAGGACCGGACCCTCTTGGCCTAGTCCTTCATCATTGAAGGCTATGAAAGTAAATTTTTGGTTGTCCTCTTCCACTGTTTTTTGTATCTAGCATCTTAGTGGAGTGTGATTTTCGAGTTGCAAGAACTCCTCGCTCTCTCCACTTGACTTAGATAAGGTATATTGCTTCTGCAGGTTTTCAATCACGTATTGCAAGTTCTAGCTTCTCGCACTTGGGATATTTTGTTAGCTGGTATCCTAGCCTCTCTTGTTAAGTTGAAACTTTCTTTATTCTCTTCTCTCCTACCCATGACTCTCTCGGTAGCTCGCCCATCCTCACTCTCAGTCCCTCACATATCTCGCCTCTTGAATTCCACCCAACTACTTGTCTAGATTCATTTGTTTCTCTCACCAATCGTTGGAAATGCAGAGAGAGGGCACACTTGAGAAGGGGAAACATAGGCCATGGAACAATAAGCAATTCCCAAGCTCGGGTCCAAGTCTAATACTTAACAACTTGTTACAAGTAATGCTTCCCCTTGTTAGCACAATAAGACATATCTGACATTGAGTAAGAGTTGGTCAACGAGAGGAATGAAATTTCATATTTGAGATCTTGGCAGAAGTTAAGAATTGGGTGTCATATTTGGGAACCCCAATAGTTTGTCGAAATACGTATTTTCACATAGTTGATCTATATTGGCACATCAAGAATTTTCTAGAAATATAATCGTAATGAGAGTAGAGATGAGCTCCTCCTTTGGATGGAGGAGCTCCACTTGCTATATTAGAACATGGATGAGAGGATGCAATGAATGGAGGTGACATTACTTTCTGACAGAGAACAAAATCCCTTAGAAACCTCGCATTCCCTTCTCCAACTGGTTAATGGCATGGCATCCATGTGGTAGAAGGCCACTAGTAGTAAAATCAATAGTTTTATAGCTTTCAGTTTTTTGGTTCTATGTTTTGATGTCTTTTTGGTTTTCATGGCTTTCACAACCCCATTTTGTAATTAAGATAAACAATGATTATGGTCATGCCTACTCAAACTATGGATTTTGATGACCTTAAGTATAAACCTTGACCAGTTTCCTCAATCTGATTTTTGTTTTGGCAGACTAGAGCCAATGAAGATGACTCTTTGTAGCATGCATTGTATATATTTTCCAGTGTAATATAGGTTTAGGAGCTTACAAAAAAAATCTATGTTCCCTCCACAATTGAGCCTCTCCTTCAAGGAAATTTCAATAAATCAACCAAGCTAGCATAGCCTTATAGCATGCTTGATCCCACGTTTACACATGAATTTGAAGTCATGAATAGAGTATTCCAGTTTTGAGTGGGATATTGTAATTTAGGAGAGGTTGGAAGTTATAAAGGATTGGGTTATGGCTCTATCATTTCCTTCATTGGTTGGTAAGCATCTATGTAGATACACTGGATATGTTGCATATTCTAGGTCTAATGATCCTTTGTCTAGGATTTGTATTTGAAAGGCCTTTATCTCTAAGTTCCTTTATTTTAAGTCTTTACATGCTTGCTTTAAAGTATGATACTCTAGTGTCAATTTGTTAGTGCCTTTAATTACTAGGAGTGGAAAATTCTTTAAATGAATTAGCTCTTTCTATGGTTTTGAACTTGCAAAATTCAAACATTTCGCTAGGTATCTTGTGCATGTCGTGTGATGGATATGTAGTCACATTTCTTGACTATCAGCTAGATTTTGTTTCTTTACGAAATTTGAATTTTGTGTTCCTAGTCTTATTTCTTTTGACAATGAGAATAATGATTGGGAGTGGCTTAACATTCTAAAGGAGATCGGAATAAGAAGTTGTGGAGCTCAATTCATGTAAATAATGTTGTTGGTTTGCACATATGCCAAGTGAATTGCTTGTTATTGATACAACTTTAGTTTATTGGCTTCTCCTTTCTCTATTTCAAATTTGACCTCATGGACCCTAGGGGCCTTCAAGAGATATGCAGGGTGGTTTAAAGTCATGAGGACTAGCTTCAATGCAATATAATTGCCTTGTTTTCACTTATAGCCAAGGTACATAAAAATGAACATCGTACATTTTACGAAATTCCTTCTATAATGGGAACTTTAATATGAAGAAGAATGTAACATCTTCGACAATATGGCTATAAATTTGAGGGAGGGAGCTTAGTTTGGCATATCCGATCAAACAATTTGATTAGTTTGGACCTTAGGGATCTCAAAAAGGAGGATATAATGCACCAACTAGTTGATGATGTGAATATGGGGCAACGAGGCTCAATTCCTACAAATGTTGGCTTGGACAAGGTTTCTAGTTGATATGAATTTTGTTAAATGAATTATTTTTTAAATAAGCATTTTAGGAGTTTTTAAGGAATCTATAGTA
>APFE031004499.1:0-13434 GCA_000404065.3 Pinus taeda | reverse complement strand
CACAACCTTCCATCCTCAAACTGATGGCCAGACAATGGTTGTCAATAGGATGATCGTACACATTTTGCGCATGTACAACTCAAAGCATCCACGCTCATGGGACGAGAGCCTCCCTTATGTTCAGTGCAGCTTCAATCAGGCTCTCCACAACTCGACTGGCCACAGACTTTTTCAGGTGGGCTTGGGATTCCAGCCATTATGTCCCATTGATGTGGCCATGCCATTTACAACTACTCATGCAGATTCAGCTCATGTCCAGTCTAAAACAGATAAGGCAACCAGCTTCATTGAGCACATCCAACATATTCGCTAGCAGGTCCATGACATTATGGAGAAATCAAATTCCAAGTACAAGCAGTGACATGATCAACATCGAATACCACACAAGTTTCAGTTGGGCGACGAAGTCTAGTTGCATTTGCAAAATGAACACCTTACTAGAGCCTATCAGAAACTCAAACCACTCCGATATGTCCTTACACCATTACCAAGGTTGTGGGAGACAATGCATTTGAGCTCAGCATTCCCCCATTCCTTGGCCTGCACCCAGTGTTCAATGTGGACTGCCTTCGACCATACTTTCCACCATTACTAGACACGTCCAACATTGCAGAATAGCTCACACCCACAGATTTAAATCCAGATTGCATAAAACAAGCTACAATTGATTGGATCATGGACACAGAGATAAAGCACACTCACCAGCAGAATATCCAACTGTATTGAGTTGTCAGAGCAGGCCAACTTCTTCACTAGGGCAAGTGGCTCACTAGGGACCAAGTTTAGCAGAATTTTCCTCATCTCATGGAGGAACTCAATGCAATGGGGACCATGGCTTCCTAAGGGGGGAGGAATGATCTAGGTGGATATTAGTGACCACTTGCAAAGTCCACTTGGACCCCCACAATTGTTTCTTTCAGCTTTTCAGTTTCCTTAATTGTAGCATAGTTTACTATTTTTAGTAGTTTTCTGGGTCTTGAACTTCCAGAGCTGTTTTGAGGCCCTAAACAACGTTTTTTTGGAAAACTGGGAGTAAAATGGGTCCATGGACCGATGTTGCTCTTCCCAAAGTTGTAGTTCTCGGCTAGATCTTTCTAATGAGATATTGTACGCATCAAACAAAGATAGTATGCCAAAGTTACGACCCTAGGAAGTTGATGTACCAATTTACCCAAACGAGGCCCATAGTTTGGCGTTTCATCTTCTAGGGTTAGGTTTTTGGATGTTGAGGGCTTTCCATTATTTCTCAACAATAAATAGGCCTTTGAGCCTCATTGTAACATAGTTCAGAGGCATGTAGCCACCACATCTCTTCTCAGAGATAAGCTACCATCAACCCTCACGCTGGTTTATTTCCATTGTTGTTTGTAAGCATATTTCAGTATTTTACATTAATGAAATGAAGTATTATTTCTGCTGCATATTTGCGTTTATGGTTATCTCTGTAATTTGTTGCATTCCTATTTAAATATAGACCATATATACCCCTCAACCCCAATCAAAACAACTATGTTTCCTTGGCTTGGAATGTGTGTCAATCGACCAAGAGTTTGGCAGATGTTGCATCTTACAATCAAGCCAGTTTGAAACCAAGATGAGATGAGAACTGGACAATACTTCTGGAGGCGTTAGAATTGCTTTTCACAAACAAGGTCCATTCAGAGAGCTAGACTTCTACCAGTGTGCCACCAAGTGTTGTAGCAGCTACAACCACCCTCCAAAATTATTCCTTAGCCCATTTTGGAGACTCCCTATGAAACTTACATAGCACTTTGTCTTGCTTCGTCAAGTACACAAGCTTCAGCGTTTTTCATGCACAAAGGCAACCTATTGAGCACAACTTGATGCATTCCCCTCACAAGTTGTTCATCTGGACTTGGTCCACCTGCAGGCTAAGCAACTTCCCTTGAAAATTGTGCATTTCTGGAGGGAAACCAACCTTCCCTCCAGAAATTGTGCAATCCTCTCAAGCAGCCTACTAGGCTCCAGGACTGCACAATCCTACCAGTCAACACTCCTAGTAGGATTTGCGCAAATTTCCCCGGCAAGGTTGCTCAACCCATGATTTGCGCAAATATGAGTAGTAGTCAGCTGCTTTTCCCAAAAATTGTGCAATCCTCCTAGGAAGTCAACCCAACCCCCAACTAGGAATGCACATTTTTCTCAAGTAGTTGAACAACTACATGCATGAGTAGTTTGGTTGACCAGTTCCACCTGGGACCAAGGAAACGTTAATTGCATGCATGCATGACTTTCTCTTCCCGGAATAGAAAGAGGCAACATGTGAAAGGTATACCATGATTCAAGGAGCTATTTTTAGCAGTCGAGGGTTACATGCAAAGTTGTTTTAGAAGTTTCCCTCCAAGTGTCGATTTTTCCTAGATTTGTGGCATGCGCGTCATGAGACCAAACTTATTTATTCGACGCATCAGATCTTATTAATTCACAAATATCTTGGAGCTCTGACATCCCAAAACACATCCAGGACTCTTCGACACATCCGGATCAATTATTCACAGGTATGTGGCCTCAACTTGTCTTTTTCAGCATTTTTGTCACTTTTTGTGTATTTGCTTGTGCGAGTGTTGTTTGATTGATTTCTTTGAACACTTCCTATCATTTTCATGTATACTAGCTTGTCCTAGCTCTGTTTCATTTTTTGTTGCTATCTCATTGTTGTCGCATGCATGAAATTGTTTTGCACGGACGTTTGCCCAACCGGTGAACTACCTCACCCACATGCATGTTGATTTGTTTGCAGAATCTTTCGTTCCTGTTTTGCATGCACTATCAATCACTTGTGCTATCTCTTAGTGTCACTATGCATTCACTGTCTTATTTGTTTTCAGTTTCCCGTCAGCGAGTCGGGCCAACCTTGGCCCAGACTCTTCCTCCACCTAGGCTACATTACAAAATCTAGGGAAGGAAGGCTCACCTTCCTCTCCATAAATCTGCATTCCTACCCAACACTAGCTTCCAGGACTATTTTGTACATTTTTGGGGGGTAGTGGCTTCTTGGCCCAAGAAATTTCCAAAATATGTCCTTGGGCCTGCAGTCCTTCCTAGCTAGAATTGCACATTGCGCAATACCAACAGCCAGCAACCTAACTGGATTGCGTATTTCACAGATCTAGCAGCTAGTCCTTTCTCCCAGAAATCCCACACTACCTTTTGCACAGTTCTGGTAGCCAATCACCCAGCCTTCCAATAAAATTTGCACAATCTTGCTCATTAGTTTCCCAGGTATGTGTTGTGTTCTTCCTTAGATTTGCTTTATTTCCACTGACGTATTTCTTGCCATGCATGTTGCTTGTTTCCAGATCTTTCAAGTGTTCATCTGTCTCAATGGCTTCCAAGAGAACAGGGTCACAAGACACCGATGGAGTTGCAGTTTGAGCAGCAGCTGAGCAGATGTCCTCTAGTTTACTGATCCACGAAGATACGGAGCTGTATCTAGATAAGGACATCAAACTGAAGTGGCAAGAGGTTAATGAAACATTCACAGGCACGTTTGGGGAAGACCTCGAATAACGTTAGGTGTACGTGAACATTCACAAGTCTGGCTTGTACCGGATTGTATGCAGATACCCCATGTTCCCATGCGTGGACATAATTCATTGGATCATCTCTCACACTGACCCCGAGATGATGACCTTGAGCAGTGTGAGTGGGACGAAGCTTACGACCTTCTGGGCACGAGATTACAATGAGATGTATCAGATGTTAGAGCCCGTGACTGTCATGACTCCTTCATTTAGGTTGCCCAATAACAGAGCTAACTCTAGAGACATTTTGAAGAAGTGGGTTAAGGAGCCAGCTCGTTTGAGGATAACACCCACCCAGATCTACAAGACAAATATATTGAGGAAGGTATACCAATACTTGGTCATATTCACATGTCGACTGAATTGCCAAGCAAGCACTGAAACCTTTCCTCAAAGTTCGGTGATCACATTGGACCAACTGGCTAGAGAAGGTAAACCATGCAACTGGTCCAACATACTGGCTCATCAGCTGAAGGATTAAGTCACAAAGGCTCGACAGTCACACCAAGGTATGCATGCAGAGATTTACATGTCTACCTATATCCTAGATGCATTCTATGCCCGACATGAGTTTTTGGGTTTGGAGTGGGCATGGTCACCGATGGAGACTGTTGTGAACATGTATTTCAAATTGTTTTCTGAATGCAGCTTTAGAGGAGTATTCATATGACTTTCCGACCATTTTGTCACCCCAGTGTACAAGATGATATTGAACAGGATCCACCCTGCATGTCAGAGGAAGTAATGGAGGCATTGTTAGGCCTTGTAGATTGGTATGTCTCACCATCTGACACTTTCATCCGATTTTTTTGTGCGAAGAATCCTCTACATGTTCTGCCAAAGTTTGCCTTGGACGTACTTGTCATGTAGGAAGTAGCATATCACATCTCGGCGGGATTGACAGCTAGACTACAACAGAAGAAGAAGGCACCTTGGCCTGCTCTTCCATTGTGAATTGGGTTATATGAGATCCGGAGTATCAAGCAAGCGGATGTCGAAGCATAACAGATGAAGAAGTACCCATTCAACCTCCAAAGCTTCAACCTGTATGACCCACATTGCATTGTGAAGGATCACTGCACGAGAGTTTAGTTCAACTAGATCCATGGGGCATTTCATTGGGCCAAGGAAGACTCATGATGGTATTGCTACAGTTCCTCCTAAACCAATGAATAGGTTGGCTTCGTCGTGGAGTGGTTAGCGAAGCAACATGAAGTAGCATCGTGGAGAGCACCAGCGATAGTAGCAACAATAGTGGCAGCAGATCCTAGCATACCAGTGTATGAGAAAGGGAAGAGGAAGATTGTTGATCACATGGAAGAGGAACAAAGCTGAAAATTTCGAGCAGATCCACTTGTAGAAAAAGAAGATATGGCTATAGAGGCAAAGAGGCAGCAATGCAACAAGTGAATCGTGCAAAAGCAGAGGGATAAGAAGAGAATGGAAGAAGCAAAGAAGGAGTATCATGAGCTAAGGGAGAAACTCTGGAAAGAACAAGAGTTACACCAACATGAGAGGGAAGCACAACAACAACAGATACACCAGGGGCCAGATTATGTGCAAATGGAAGAAACAATGCCTATACAAGTAGTTGATTCATCAGAACAGCTGGCATTAGGTGAATAGGGTGAACCATCATAGGGCAAAGACTTTTCTCATGAGATATAACAAGTGCTTTAACAGTTGGATGTGGACATGGAGCAGAAGGAGTCGGAACAGGACACAAATCTCATACCTCACCACAAAGAGATTGACTCACTTGCTTCATTACATCCAGATGATGAGCATGTCTCAAATGACCAAGGAGGTACTAATATCCTTAGTGGTCAGCTGGAAGTAGAGATGCACAACATCTCCTTTGACGAATCTCATTACAGAGTTGTGTAGCCTCAGAGAGTACCGACTCCAGAGGACCAAACATCCCCTACACAAGTGATTGTGACTAATGTGTAAAAGCATCCAGTTGCTTTGGCCGATGCAGCCAAAGTGTATGCCGAAGCCACTAGCTCAATTTTTTGTTTCCTCATAGTGGAGAATGACTGAATAGTGAAGGAACTACAGGTGACCAATCAAGGAGGAGACTTGGTGACAATGTTCGCCCGAGCTGAACCAAAGAAGGCAATACTAGATGAAGTATTCTCCCTTGATATAATTATGTGAGAATTTTACTCCAACTTTGATACCGTGCACCAAGCAGTTGTCCATCTCCATGGATGACAGCAACGATGTGCAAGAAGAGCATGCATCTTGAAGAACATACATGTTGTTGTTGATAACATGCAAGCATGGACGATGAAGTACAAGGGAGCCCTGCTTCACTTACCAAAGATGGTGAGGGCCAATGCGGTTGAGCTGCAAGCACGTATCCAGAGTCAGATCTGAAACTATGAGGACCTACCACAACTCATCACTATATACAGGCTTCCCATGCACGAGTATTCATGAGCATGGATGTTGTGGTGCACACACATGTCATCCCATCACTTGGGCCTCTCACCCAGGTGAAGACAAAGAAGTAGGTTTAGTAGGAGCTTGAATCGCACTTCGACAAGTTGATGCGCACTGCCACCAGCCTAGACTTTCCTATCAGTGTAGACATCATGTGCAAGTATGTTGGTAGTCCAACCACATTGAAGTCAATGATGCATATGCTTTCAGACAAGTTGGACAGAGGAGCTCAAGCAATGTACTTGGATGCTATGGAGGCAAGGTTTAGGTTTCATACAGATGTGACAGTGGAACACACGAACACTATCAAGGACTACCAATCTTGGCATCAATATGTTGCTATTGATCAGCATGAGGATGTCACCCAGTTGGACTTCTATAGATGTCTAAGTCAGAATATGTCTAGTTTGGCTTGTTCAAGCCATTGTTCACATGGGTACATGTGCATTGTAATGTTCAGTCATGTCAAGTGCAAGTCAAGTGTCACTAGTGGATGTAACAGTCATAGAGTAGGTGAAGAGTCATGAGGGTAGGTAAATGGTCACAAAGGGGAAAGTCAAGGGTCACCCCACCCTTTTCTATAAATAGTCCCTCATAACTCATTGTATGGACTTTTGGTCATACAAGCTTATGTTAAGTCTATCTTGAAGAAAGCTTGGACAATATTGTAACGTGCCTTAGCTTCTCCACTGCACGGAGCTAGTACATCTCTTTGGAGGAGCAGGCAGGTGTGGCTATAACATTTCACTGATGGGGCTAGCAAGCTTACATGGATGTATTTTATGATTGGAACTTACACTTCTTTGTATAATAAGAGCCAACACATATTCATGCATATGTTGTTACTGTAGTTGGACTGTTCCGGTTGTCTTAATGATATATGTTGTTTAGCTTATGTATTTGTGTATGAATTGATTCGTATGCAATTATATGTATCTTGGTGTAATGTGTTGTTGGTTTAACCATCACTTTGGATTGTTGATTGCTCTGCTTTCCAACTTGTGATGCATCTTCACTCGTGTGTTCCCATCCCAGCTGAGTACTGATACAGGTTGTCAAGGGGTGCAAGCATCCCACCCCCTTTGTGTTAGAACCTCTCATGCACCTTCCTTGACTCACTACAATGGTCACGCCCTTGCTACTAACAGATTTATATTACTTTCCTCTGTGCGACATCGTGGTCAAGGTATTACCTTACGACTCACTGTTGGGACTCCTACACCAAATAGTTTGAGATCTAATTGGGACTTCTTACCAGGGAGATCCCCTTGAAATGTTGGTGGTTCTAGCACCGTCAAAAGTACCCCAATAAAGCCACCTCAAGGAAGCACAAGTGTTGCTTCACTTCTAGCAGGCCTATTCAATACCTCGACAAAGTTTCTTGCTTCACCTCTCTACACAAGAATCCTTTCTCTTCTTCACCCTTTTATTTATTTTTCTTAAAGATATGTTTGAAGCATTTATTGAACATTTGTAACATGGGAAGAAGAGGGGTCCCAAGTTATTTTCTTTGCAAGAGAGGTTGTTCCTTTCTTAATGGATTTGAAAGATAACTTCAGTAAAAATGTTGATTTTAAGTTTTTCTCCTTTCCCTTCTCTACTCAGTTGAGTTGATAGGTCAAAACACCATTCAATACAAAGCTAAGTCAAAATCAAGATTCTAATAAAGATACAGGATTCATAGTTTAGCCAAAGGATTTCTATCTAGAATGAATTATATTTTCCATTCATACATCATTGAATTTAAAGATATATAACCAAGAAAAAGAAGATGATGACAAATTAACCAAGCATAGTTCATCATCACAATTCCCTTTTCAAGTTTTTCCACATTGTCTTTTGAGTCAAAAGGAATATATTTCATGCAAAGTCTCATTAGAAAACACAAAATAAAAGACAAAACAAAACAAAATGAAGAAACAAGACCAAATGATCAAAGAAATGAATAACTAAACATTAAAAAACACGCAAGACAAAAGTAAGAAAACAAAGGAAAGACTAAATGGAGAGAAGGATAGAGGGTGGATGCAATGTAAGGGAAACTAAATGAAACTAGACCTAAACATATCCTAATAGGCTAGAAGGTCAGGGTTATTGTAATGAAATTTCCAATGTAACCACTGTAATTGTTCCTAACTTGCAAACACAAAGATATGAACAATTAAAAATAATACAAAGAATTGTGCAAAAGAAAAAATAACAACTTGAAAAACTTACACAATGAAATGAAGGTATTTCTTATTAAAAAACAAATGTGTCGTACCAATTAGTATGATCCAGTCTCGAAAGTTACCTTATTGATTGAAATTTCGATCATACAAAACTAGAAGGCTTCTTGCAAATGTACATTCATATGTGTTTTCAATTTTTGCAAACATTACGAGAGATTAAAACTTATTATTAGCATAGGAGTTTTCTAAGTAAGATTTCTCTAACCATTCAACAATTGGATTATGATATTGAAAACAACCAATTTGAAAACCATGAGACCCATAAGAAAAAAAAAATCAGTTAACACATTCAAATCATAAAGAGAATCTCTAGTATTATGAATTGATTGGTCGATTAACATATAAGGTTTTGAGTCTCTATTGGTTTTCTTTGCATCCAATTACATGAAAAACCATCAATATGAAATCTTAGGGTATAACAAATAATTCCTAACATTGTAAACCCAGGAAACTAATTAGGATATTGGGTTGACACAAGATTGGAAACATGTGCAGAATCAAACCCATTATTTGTGTCAATACAAGGGTTTTGGTCCACTAAATGATTCAAGCATTTGTTATCACTCAAGAAGAGAGAGTGTGCCAGAAAGATGATTAACTTCTTGACATGCACAAAAGAGATACAAAGATGATCGATCTCAGAAGATTTTTATAGGAAGAAATCCTCCAACCTAAAATGAATTTTATCTTGATAATGAAAATGACAAGATTTGAAGTTATGAGGATTCCCAAAAGATGTGATCTCGAAACCTTGGTCTAATATAAGGGATTCACATGAAAATGGACTAACCAAACAAGAATCCTTTATCTAATTAGAAAGTCCATCTTAAGGATCAATAAATTTAACCTAGAAACATTGAAAGTCCTTTAAGAATGAACTCATAACTAGTGGGTTGATGTTAAGGAAAGAACTATGTGTGAAAATATGGATCTAGCTTTTCTTGGAGATTTCAATAGGATTGCGATAACATGATATAACCATTATTAGGGGCTAAAGTGCCTCAACTTCTTGATAGGTCTCTAAACTTTCTGATGGTGGATCTTCAAATCTTTGTGGATTATAAAAATAAAAAGTTAGATATGCACCATGATCTTCGGATGTATCAATGAAAACATTGTGTGTGCCACTAGTTTGATCATATTTAAGATTAGGCATATCAGACTCTTGATGGATAGAAAATTTAAATACATTAATTGGAAGACTCCCTTGAACATATAGAGTTGGAACATCTTCCTCTTGACTTATGAAATATTTACAGTTGAACAGATCATGAATGATAGATTCGAAATTTTCATCCTCTGAATGTAGGACCACACCAACCTATACCTAATTTAAACCATGATCAATCGGATAAATATCTAAAGGATATAGAGGGGATTTTAGTATAACAAACTTATCAAACGTATATGGGTGTGCTAGAGGTGAGGAATGATGAAAAGACTCAAGAGAATGAGCACCAATTCTAACTAAATCAGATTGAACTTGTAAGAATAACAGTTCAATATCATTTTCATCAGTATAATGGTTAAAGACATGCATTTCAATATGGCTTAATTAACCATATTTTTCTTCAACAAGGCATATTGAAGATTCAAAAGCCTGACAAATTTTACCATTTTAAATTTATTTCTTGAAGATGTATGGGTCAAAGGAATTTCAGGATTGTTTTGAACTAAAATAGTATTGAAACTGATAAATGGAGATTGTACACTATGAGAAACAGGTTCCAAATCGATACCTTGCAAATCAAATCCTCTAAATAAGGAAATATATCACCCAATTCACTTGAGTACTAATAACCATATGTGTTAGTGGAAATGTGGAAATGTGGATGTCAAGGTGATGGTTGTCCAAAGTCTCATCTTAGATGTAGGGCTTAGAATCATTTGAAATGTTATCAAGACTACTAGATCGGTGATCAGCTAGAAATGCAAGATTATCATCTTGAAATAGGGAAGAAAGATAGGACATATATTCGACACTTTTCTCCTCTACTTGTGAAATTCAACCACCTTGTCCTTGATTACCTTTTGGATTGAAAAACTAAAAAATAAGAAAGTTTGGAAAATACCTATCAAGTAAATCAAGGGACAAGGGGTCATGAGAAATAAATGATAAAGGGTGACACATATCCCTTGACGAGATCATGCTATCAATCAAACTTGATTCAAGAATAAATTTATGATAATTAATATCATATTGAATCATTAAGGGATTGGTCTACACTTTAGGCTTATGAACCACTCCAAACTTTTCTCCATTGAAACTAGATCATGGGAAGTGGATGAAGGTTGATAAGATGACTCAACAATTTGTTTTCCAGATTTCCCAACTTGAGGATCATCACAAGGAGGCACCCAAATCGGTACTGGAAAAGGAGGACAAGGAACAAAAGGAATAATAATTTCCTCCTCTAAAATTAGAGGTGTCCCGTGGTTTGCAAAAGTTGGGAGAGCAGAATTGTCTAAGGGTTCAAATACAAAATATTTCAAGGTGAGTAGAATCAAACTATCAAAATTTTCCATGATGAAATATGTGTCAACCACCCCATCGAGAATTTCATAGAAAATATGAAGAAAACGTTGAATAAAATCTTCTATAGATTCACCTGATTTCATTCTAAGTTGATTGATTCCATCACATACATCCTGATAATCATACCAGTCAAAGGCTTCACTAACAAGTTGCTCAAATGAATAGATAGAAATCGTTGGTAATGTATGACACCATTTCTTGACTCGACCTTCAAATGTGAGGGTGAAAATTATGGCCATGACATCCTTACAATGTATTCCATTAGAAAGGAAAAAATGAGAAAATTGAAACATATGTTCAAGGACAGTTAGTTTATCCTTGCCATCGAACTTAAATTGTGACAAGTTATGAAATTTTTTCCACGGGGATGGTAAGATCAAGCTCCTTTTAAAAGCATCCTGAAATTATGATTTGGGAATGAGTCATTTGAGATAAGAGATCCAAAACATATCCAACATGCACAAATTGTCATTTGGCCCTCCTTCTAGTGCCAAAATGTTGATGGTGTTGAATATCACCAAAATACAAGGGGTATGTCTAATGTGAACTCCCAATAGTCCTCAAACCATTTGGAGTAGGAGCCTCATCCAACGTATCGTCCTGACCACCATAACTTAAGGTTTCCTTAGTTTTAATGGATAACATAAAAGAGTATGCACATACATTTTTAACAAACAAGTTAGTTGAAATTATGAAACACCAATTGTAATGTGTAAAAGGACACCTTCACAAGAGGTGAGATAGGAGTGAGTGTCTAGAAGGAAGTAATAGTAATAACCTACGAGAGACACACAAGAGAAAGAAAATATTCATTAGTTATCTAGCGAAATAGTTCACATAGACATAATGACAATTAAAGAAAACACAACACATATTCAACATGATAAGTACAAAATCCAGTGAAGTAGTTCAATTTCATTAGTACATATGAACATAACATATACCAAAAATATCTAACGAATAGTTTTACAACATTCATGATACATGCAAGAAAATGTGTTGGACCTATGAGCTTCAATTATTATGTGAAAGATCCAAGTACGCAGTTATAATAGAGCCACTAGCTCTAGTAGTGGAAGATTAAGTCACTTATTTCTTCTCCAAGAATGAATTTCTATCCTATGTCAAGTTAGAGAATCCAAGGCCAACTCTCCAAATCCTAAGCCTCCAAAATCCCTTTTCTTGAGTTATGAGGCTGATTTTATAACAAGAGGAATGACCTTTCATATTCCCATGACTCTTTAACTACCCTCGTGACTCTTAGACTTCCAATGTGACCTTTGAACTTCTATTTGACTTGTTTGTCCACATGTGACTATTGGACTTCCGCACATTACATTTTTTCATCTTCCTTTTGATAATTACATCATTACATCCCTAATGATGGTGTAAGACACATGGACACACATGAGATTGTGATGACATTAGTGAAATTCATAACTTTATAACGATGGCATGGAGTTTTATGATGAGATGGTAATGCCAAGTTGTTATTATTGTTGCTTTTTTTTCAATATTCGTGAAAGATATAATTTTTTCTTCATCTTCACCCTCCAAAGGGTATTGTATCAACATTGGGATGCTTTGAGTTATCATGCAATGTTCCAGGATCTGCTTCATGCCTTCATGATGGTTCTTCTTTATGCTTCTTCTCTGCAAGTGCTTCCTTGTTCCTTAGCCTTACTATCTTCCTTGAGCATCACCCTCCTTTGTTTAGGAGGTGTTGAGATTGCAACAAGATGATGGAGCTTAGTGAAAAGAGTCACCTTCACTAAGTGGGCCCGCAGTCTATTTTTGGCGCAAGTCTATTTTTAGACTATGTCTATTTTTAGACTTATGGATCATGTCTATGGATTGCAGGTTGTTGTTTATGGATGATTGATCAAGTTGGAAAGAATAGATGGACTTCTATTTTTAGACCACAGCGGAGTGACTGCTCAGTCTAAATATAGAACAGTCAAATATTATTAGCTCATAATAATATTTAGACTATAAACTTTGTCTTATTCTCTTGGAGCACTTCAGGATTAGCTACGGATGTGGTACATGCAGATCCCAGAAGGAAATACGTGGTTACCTATGGGATGACTAATATTTTCATGCAGGACTTCAGTTAGAACTCAAGTGAGTTGAGTTTAGTGGACTGGAGGTGCAGTTGATGGAGTTGTGTTCAGTTTAGCTTTGTTAAACTGGTTGTATTTAGTCTAACTGGCGAATAGACTAGAGATGAGTTGGGTGAAATAGTTATTAATTAATTCACAAGTTATTAACTCATAATACAACTAATGAATACATCAGTTAACTCAGTTGCATGTCAGTGCATGTTCAGTTCAGCAGGGACAGGTGTTTGAGAATCAGATTGCTATCAGTTGTGACTATAGCTGTGCATGATGATTTGCACAATCAAGGGATTGAGTATGCCAATGAGGATTGCGTGGTATATCCAAGGGAAATACGAATTTGGATGATTATTCATCAATATTCTCATGCAGGTATTGAGCAGTGGAGGCAGGCAAGCAGTGGAAGAGATTTGGAGATCAGATCTGATCTGTATTGTGTGTAACAGAGGTGGAGATACTTATGAGAAGTATTATGTTGTGTAATGTTACATGACTCAATCATTAATATACAGATAGTTGGGGTTTTTAGCAAGATTCTTTCCCCGGGATACATA
>APFE031004493.1:8667-46454 GCA_000404065.3 Pinus taeda | reverse complement strand
AAAAAAAAAGAGGTTATAAAAAAAAGAATGAACAACTAAATTAATTAAGTAAACAAATGAAAATATTACAAATCTCATAAATTGATATATTACAAATCCCATAATATTACAAATCCCATAAATTTCTAAAGTATCCCTAAGAAAGTAAGTTTGCAAATTTGATTAACACCCATAAAAACAACATTGATAAGTTTACAAATTTGATTAACACCCATAAAAACAACATTAACCATCAAATTCAAAAACAACTTAAACAAACCAATCTCAACACTAGAATTAACTCAACAAAAACACCTTCAATATTAGTAGTGAATCACCACAATTATGGACCACAGGAAGAAACCTAGAAAAGACATGATATTATATTCTCGATGATTCTAGCATTATATTCTCTCTCTCAGAAAAAATAAGAATCGAAGACACCAAGTACATATTGATGCAACTTAACCAATAAAATTGAAAACAAGGCATTCTCCAATGATGACACATTCATAGCAAAAAAATGCAATAGATTAGTTTTCTTTTAAATGCTAAATGTAATATAGATAGCGAGCTTCGGTGAAAAAACAACCAAACTTCATCAATGTTATTCGAAAACATCATAATCATGTCTTTTGGAAAGGGTAGATTTAAGATGAAGAGTTTAATAGGGTACCAATTTTACACTCTTTCCCTATGAGAATCCTGAAGAAAGATGTTATCAAATTGATGAACATTATGGCCAATAATATTTGATGATATAATAATAGAAGTAAAATGACTTAAAACCGTGCAAAATGTATTAAGAGTCATCTTCAATTGATATCTATCAAATATCGAAAAAGTTCAAATTTCAAAGATTTCATTTTATGTTATTTAATTACATATCATATATTAATTTTTTAAGAAAATTACAGTTTTAGAAATTTAATCCCTAACATCATCGGCTTCATATTTAGCTATAACTTCATCTTTTTAGATATTGTTATATATTTACCTATCTAATTATTTTATTTTTCTCATAATATATTAGTTAATTATTCTTTTATTTACACATCATGTTTACTTAACCACATCTTCCTCAATGTCATTTATAAATACTGTTGAATAAATTTTAATCTTATTTAATAAATAAAAATAAATTTCATTACTTTTAATTAAATAATCTTTGTTTTTCAAACCAGACTCATCACAGTTATTACTTATATTTGATTAGATAATGATTTGCTTTTTAGTTCGCGAGAATCAAAAATATAAATATAATATTTTTAAAAAAACTAATAATTCTTAATATAAAAGGAAATCAAATATAAATTAATTTTTAAAAAACTAATAACCTTAATATAAAAAGAATGTCTTTATTTAATTTAGGATAAATTCAAAATTATTAAATAATATAATTTATTTGAATGTACTTTTTTAAACTTAGTTCAATTTTTATATTAATATTAATTTTATTTTGTTGAATTTATTTTTTGACAACATCCCCTCCCATTAACTGTGCTAATATCAACATCTAATTCAAAACCAAAACTACTAGATTCTTTAGAGACAAAATCACATTAAGAGTTTACGGTAAGTTATCATGTTGAATTGAATATTTAATCATAAATCACTTTTTATTGCATTGTATTAAATTACCTATTTTTAAAAGACAAAATTTTGCATATTAAATATAAATGATTCTGGGTAGTTGGAAACCAGTGGTTCTGCCATACAACCACTCTGTTAATCGAGTGCATTAACCGATCCTCGGCTCCCATTAGGGGTTTTTTTTCACCTCCAACTTGCCTTGCAGCCTCACACCTTGCAGCCTCATGCCTTGTAGCTTCATACCCTGTAGCTTCTTGTCTCATGCTCGTTGCATTTTCGATTGACAACCTAAGGAAAGTTTCTTGAAGGTTGGATCCTGATACAAAGCGAACTAATCCGAAGTGTTGCTATGGTTCTTAGAAAGACCAAACCAGTTTGTGCATGAGGCACGTGTATGTTTTTTTATTTGAACAATGAATAGTGCTATAGGTTGTCGTGGAAGGTTGGATAACTGACACGTTCACTAGAAGCTCTGTTAGTCTATCGCTGGGAGAAATTACAGACATCCTAAAATGTCTCGACTGAATCATCCTAACATTCATAGAGTTATAGCATAAAGCAAAACCTCACAAGCTCTCTAATTTCCTAGACCACTCGCTTGAGCAAGAAGAATCGCACGATAGAATTGAAGAGGGTGATTTGACTTGGGCACCACTGGACAGATCGAGAGGGGGACATAAACACAGGGAAATGTCCAAAAAAAACCATTAAGGCCAGGGAGGATGTTGAAAAATTAATCCTAAGCATTGACCTATATTGGGACAATGTGATCAGACTAAGGAAAAACCTATTGGTTGGACGTTGGGAATACATTAGAATGAACAGTGCATAAATTAAGGAATGGACACAGAACAACTAGACTTTCCTCCTCAGCTATAGGCCAAAAGTCAGCATGATGGTAAATGGATGGTTTGGCTTTCACTTTTTAACGGAAGAGGAAACAACCAAAATTGCCATTTTACCTTGAGTAAAAAGATGTGGTTTCCTGTCATTACAAAATCGGAAAGTGGGTTTCGACCCAGTGGTGGAGGCCCCCAAGCGTAAGATCATTTGGGTTGAAGAGGGCAATTTGGGAAATTGCCAACAAAATTGGGAAATTGTATTATGTGGATGAAGGTTACATGGGCCTATTAGATAAAAAGGTGGCTTGGTTCCTAGTGGAAGTGGATTTATTGAGTGGTCTTCCTACCACCATCGAGATCTATTGGGTGACCTTCTCCATTCATCAACAAATTGACTACTCAGGGATACCATTTGGGTGCATAGTATGCCACAAAACTGGTCATCTGATGGCCAATTTCCCCAGTCGAAACTTTAGAAGCCACAGAAGGAAAAAGAAATCTATCCTTGTGATTGGAAAACCTAATAATATATACAACGATTTTTCTTCAAATTGGTCCCCTAAATATCAGTTGGTTGACGCAAGAAAATCCCCCCATGTTGCTCCAATCCATACAAATTCCTTGGTCGGGGGGGCGACACTGCTCCTATCAAGGAAGATGTGTACTACAACAACTCTTTTAGTCCCAGGGAGAAGCCCATTAAACACTTGCCAAAGATTCCCTAAAAAAGGAAAGGAAAATAGATCAAGATGACACCAAATAAGTCAAGTTGCTTTGTTGTCCCCAATTCATAACACTAAAAAATGGCGATGGCAATCTGTCTCCCACATCGACAAATTCATAAATACTTCCCCTGGTAGGTAATCCCGGAATTGGTATTGAAGCTATATCAATAAAGAAATTTACTTCTCAATATTTCGGATCCAAATCCACAAGGGACCCGTAGAATTCTATCCCTAGCTGGGGAAAAACAAAGAAGGGAACTAAGTATAAGAAACTCTCACTATGTGGGGATATTGAGACTGAACTGAACTCACATTTCTTCGAAGCTATTGGGGAAGCGATAAATCCTTCTTTTGATCTTGGACCAGTGATCGAATCTCTCGAATCATCAAAGGAAGCTCCTTCTCAGGACCCTAGAACATAATATCTTGGCACATACATTCCTTAATGAAGGTGATGTCTCTCAACATTAGGGGCTTGGGATCTTCCAATACAATTTGATCCCTAAAACACAGTATATTCTCAAACAAACCATCAATTGTCCTAATCTAGGAAACTATGGTGTCCAAGGAATGTGCTCTAGATATTATTCTCAGGCCTATCCACCATCCGGAACCTTGCACACTTCTCCTTTCAGGCATTCAAATTTCCTGCTGGTATTATATTGTCCAATCACTATAGGGGATGGAATCACAGATGTTGTATTCTAAATGTTTATGCCCCATACAAAAATCGTAAAGCTTTTTGGGACTTGTTGGACTCTTTAGACATCATGGAAATTAATAATATGATCATGGCAGGGGATCTAAACTTTACATTGGAGGATGGAGAGTGCTGGGGTCACAAATAAAAAATGGATGCACTTTCCCCTTTCCTCATTGACCCTTTTGATTGGAAATCCCTCAAAGACATCACCCCTGATCCCCTCTGCCCGACTTGGAGAAATGGTTGATCGGGGTTTGAGCACATTGTGAAAAGATTAGACAAGTTCTTCATGGATTATTGCCTGTGCTAAAGGTTGATCAACATCAAATCTTGGAATCTATTCTCTGAAGTCTCAAACCACGATTCTATCTTTCTAGAGTATCGAGATGAATTGACACCATAGAAATATACCCTTTAAATTCAATCATATATGGATCAATAATCCCGAGTTCCAGAACCTGGTCCACAAATCCTCGTCTGCAACAATTTCTCCATCACTTGTTGATCCCATACATCAGATTATACACAAACTATAGAGATTGAAGAATACTATTAAATCTTGGGTCCATTGCCGACAAGAAATACTCAATTAGGAGTTGTGCACAATTGAACATGAGATTTCCCTTCTCATTGACCTGATTTCTCTTGGTCTATTATCTTCCCATAAACACATGGAAATTCTAAATCTGTGTTGAAGGAAGGCGAAAATTCTCAAAATCCAAGAAGAGGAATGGAGGCAAAAGAGTCACCTTACTTGGATAAAGGGTGGAGATAAGAACACATTTTTTTTCCACTAGGCTGCCTCCAAAAGAAAACAACAAAATACAATTTTGACTATTACTAATGAAGATGGTATTACCCTCTCCTCCCATACAGACATTAAGAGGGAGACTTTCCATCACTATAAGAAGTTGTTCATGGATAGGGACGCAACACATATGATAGATAAAAATGACTTAATGAATCATTTCCCTGCCATGGTTAATGATGAGGATACATCACTCATGGATTCTCAAATATCAAAAGTTGAACTGCTCTAGACTATGAAAGAGATGGCTAAAGATAAGAGTCCAAGGCCCAATGGTTGGCCAGCTAAGTTCTTCCTCCACTTCTTCGATCTGTTGGGTTCATATCTGGTAAACTTGGTAGAGATGGTGAAGCTTTCTGGGCACATTAACTCCACCTTTCTTACTTTTATTCCTAAGATTCAAAAACCCCTTTCTTTCTTTGACTATATGCCAATTTCTTTGTGCAATTCTATTTACAAAAAGATGTCTAAACTCCTATCTAACCATGTCAAGAATATTATTTCTCCTCGTGTATCTATGCAGCAATTTGGTTTCTTGTCTTTCAGACGAATACATGATGCAGTGGCTATTGCACAAGAAGTCATACATTCGATCAAGACGAGAACGCTAAACTCTTGTCTAATGAAAAATGACCTTTCCCGAGCATTTGACTGTGTCGACTTATGGACTGGGAATATCTCACTGTGATCTTATACAAAATTGTGTTTAATCATAGACATGTTTCATGGATCAAGGCATGCATATCATCAGCCTCAATGGTTGTCCTCATCAATGGGGAGCCAACTCATTTCTTCAAGTTGCACAAAGGCCTCAAACAAGGCTACATGTTGTCACCTTTACTCTTCATACTTGCCATAGACTCCTTTAGCAGGAAAATCAGTGCAATGAGAGAAGTTGGAAATATTTATGGATGTAGGATTTCCAACACCTGTAATGTATCCCATCTTCTATTCATGGATGACATCCTTTGTGCTGGTGCTGCAAGCATTTCAGAATGGACATTCTTCCGTAGGGTACTCTTGAAACTAGACAACGCTACTGGGTTGCGTATAAATAAATCTAAATCAAAGCTCATATGGGATGATGAAAATTTGGTGGAGATTATTGAAATTGCAAATTTATTTGGCATTTCCAGCCCCCCTTGTCTAATGTCTTTAAATACCCGGGGTGCTTTTTAAAACTCTCAAAATACAAAGTTCTTGACTCAGACAGGATCATTTGAAAATTCAATAAGATGCTCACTCGATGGGACCATAAATGGCTGTCACTGGGGTGCAGGGTCATCATGACCAAGGCAGTGCTGCAAGGCCTTATTGTTTTTTGGATGCATCTCTTTTATATTCCTTAGACCATTATTCATAAACTAAACTCCATTGTTTCTTACTTCATTTGGGCTGGTGTGTGCCCACAGAGAAAACTTAACCTTGTGGCTCCTAGCACATTCTCCTTTCCTGTTAAATTGGGTGGTTGGTGCATCACAGATCACAAAAGATTCAATATCACCTTCTTGACCACAAATATGTGGCAGGATTTCATGGAAAGGGGCCTTTGGTAGACCATTCTATTCACTAAATACATCCACTTTTAGGGCCTAGAGGAATGGGTGTGGGTGGGGGCTCCATCGAATCCCAATGCATCATATATCTGGCACATTTTCAGACATGTTGTTCCATGACTATGTAACAATATCGAGTGGTTGGTGGGTGATGGATAAAAAATACTTGTTGGTAGGGATTCCGTTAAAGGTATGATGGGCTGCGACATATTATCTATCCCCTTGATTCACACTCTCATCTAGTTTGGGTTCCATAATCTAGCCAACCTCAAATGAGACATTCCTTTCCCTCTCCATGCTCCAGTTTGGCCTCATGCTCAACAAATAGGCATTATGTATGCCTTGGTCACTGAATTGGAATCTTTCCACAATCATCTCACTTAGGCTGGCACCACATTCACCATGCCACCTGATCAGTTTGTTCGGGGTGGTCAGATATTGAATGGGCGGTTCGTTGCAAAGGATGTGCATGAATATATTTCCTCAAACATCCCCCTTCTTCCTCTTATGGGCTGCACCTCCAAATTCTGGCTATGGGAAAAAAATAAATGCTTCTCTTAGATGGTCTTATACAATCACATACTCACCTTGGATCAATTCCTAAAAAAAGGTTTTGCGGGGCCTGGTAGATGCTCTCTTTTCCAGTTGGAATCTGTGGATTATCTGCATCTATTCCTGTAGTGTCCCTTTGTTGCCGATATCAAGATTACGATCCCTCTCCTCCTTAGAATCAACATCCATTTTGACTGCTACTCCTTTCTTTCATGCTTTGAGTCCTGGTCTCTTCAAGCCAATTCTTATAGAGTTGTCCCCCTTTATGTCTTGTGGGACATCAGGCTATCTATACATAAGTTGATATTTGAAGACATTCCCTTTGACTCTTTGTCCACCTTCCTCCAGATCGTGACTCTCTTCATGGAGGTCGATCCTTAGTACCCCAAAGCCCCATCCAGATCCATCTCATTTGTTGACTTGGATGGAAAATTCCCAATTTTCCTTTTTGATGGTGCTTCCTCAGATGGCGACTATGGTTGTGGTGTCATACTCAAATTCGATCCCTCTGCCCACTACAAATTCTATTAGCCTGTTGGTGCTTGGGATAACTATCGGGATGGATTTTCTAGCTTTATGGGGTGCCCTCCAATGCTCCAAATGGATTGACTTAGACAATCTTATGTTTGTTCGAGACTCCCTCGTGGTGATTAGATGGATTCAAGGCCATCATTCTCTAGATGTTCCCTCACTTTTCAATTTGACACAAACGATCTTGGAGTTGAGGTCTGCTTTCATGGAGATCTCTTTCCAACATATATACTCGGAGAGAAACTATGAAGCAAACATTTTTCCAAGTGTAGGATGCCCATGCTTCCTGGATATATGTTCTTCGAGGTCTTCAAAAGTGGAGTGATTTGTGGATAGGGGCTGTTTGAGCTATAATAGCTACCCTCTGCTAATTTCTTTTTTCCATTTAGAATCTTTGCTTGAGCTAAAGCCACTCTTATGTTTCTCTGTCTCTATTATTATGTCATTGATCTCTTAGCAATGTAACCTCATTGTGAGACAAGGTCTTTTTGTTGGCATTAAGATCTATGTTGTTTTTTATCCATTAGACATTAGTAAGTTGTGCTGACACCACTCGTAAAAAATCAATCAAATATGTAAAAAAATCCTATTAATATAAGACCATTCTATTTTTTTTCTACTGAAAAAAATAAATATAAATGATTCTCTAAAATGACTCAATGTTGAATTTCCTTTTTTTTGCTAATGCAATAATCAGACCTACTATTTCATTAATAAAGTACAAAATTTACATCTATTCACAAGGAGTTGTGGACCAAGGAAGAGACCCACAAGCCAAACAGAAAACAGGCCAGAGGCAAAAGCCCCTACCCCAAAAAACCCAACTTCTAAACTCTTAAAAAAAAAAAAAAAAGATGAAGCCTGTATCGTAACCAAAATAATAAGCCTCCCGCCTGTGACAAAATTCCTCCTGTCAAGAAAAAGGAGCATTAACTCTTCCCACCAACTTCCAAACATGTTGCTTTAATCATCACTGATGAGCCTGCTAACCCAATCCAATAGTAGCGGACTAAATCGCCCAATCAAGAAGCGCCATACTTACCCGCCTAGACAACCAACTTGCACGATCAATCGCAGCCATCGATCCACCTTGCTTGATCTGACGAAAGAGGTTCATATCGTGCTGGCAAATATCACTGAACTTTAGCATGCGATGAGGGCGGTATTTTAGCTGACCCCACCACCACATGTAGCCTACTATATGGAATCGCTTCAAAAACAGAAATACCATTTCCTGCTTGCGAGGCCCGTGATCGCTGGAAAACCACCCCTGACTTGGTATATTGTGCACGGGTGGAAAACCCATGGTATTGCGGTCGCCGATAGTGCCCAGGTTCTGAACTTATGTTTTGTCTTCTCCTCCAGAACTGAGGAAAGAAGAAACTCCCGCTAACCTGCCTATATTTGAAGAACCAAAGCCACCAGACTAGCAGCCGCCTGGAATCGTTGAATTAACTGGACTCTGCCTCCATGGCTCTACTTCGAAACACAAACCTATCTTCATCTGCCTGGTCATTGCAAATCACTTTTAACATACTCTGAGGAAATTCTTGCTAGCTCATCGCAATCCTGTTCTCTATGCTGATCACACCTTGACTAGCCAGAAGATCCACCAATTTATTGGCCGATCTTCGGACATGTTTGAAGCTAACTATACAAAGGTTGTAAAGGTGTCGCTGAATCCATTGAAAGCCCTGTATCAGCCTCCATTTCCTTGAGCCTTTTTCTGGCTTTGTTCCACAGTTGATCCTCTTAACGGATTTGATGATTAACTCAGAATCGACTTCAACTATCACATTTTGTCGGTTATCCTGTTTTAGGAAATCTAAACATTGCTCCATAGCCATAAATTCTTCCATGTTATTGGTGGCTTTCCCTAAATGACAGTAGAAGATAAAAAGGACACTTTCATTTTCATCCCTTAACACTCCTTCATAACCAGCGGTACCTGGGTTGCCTTTAGAAGCCCCATCAATGTTGAATTTCAAAAAGCCCTTAGGGGGATGATGCCAGAAATCTTGCTCAGAATCCAGGGAGAATACAGTCCTATCCAGTCCCTAAGGAATAAGACCTTTCAACCCCAACTCACTTAGAATTCTCAAATCAGCAACTGAAGGTGGGTTCTTAGGGAGGGTTCACATAATAGTGTCGATCGTTTCCTTGAGTTGATTTAAGATCTAAACAAAAATGCATTGGGAAGGCTTCTTTTCATTCTTGAAGATTATATTGTTTCGTTCTTTCCAGACATTCCAAATAATGAAGCTTGGAATGATGGCCCATTTTGAGCCAAGAATTTCATTATCTAAAAAGTTTCTTCTCCATTTGTTTAGAGTATTGATGATACTTCCTTTGTCCCCATCAGTCTGTTCGAAAAGGGTGGCAAAAGAATCCCACAAACTGGAGGTGAAAATGTAGTTGTTGAGAAGGTGCTCCACAGTTTCCGCTTGGGCTTCACAGAGCTGACATCTAGAAGGCCCCAGGATAACCCTCTTCCTAATATTTTCCCAGGTCAGAATTTTCCTATGCTGAACCAACCACATGAAGAGTTTAATTTTCATCCAATCTTGAAGTCTCCATAGGCCTTTCCAAATCTTGTCTGAAGCTTGAGAGTTAAGGCCAAGGAGAATGAGTTTAGCTTCCTTGAGATTAAAGGCTCCCTCATTTTTGTTGCCCCATCTTAGCTGGTCTTGCCCCTCTAACCTCAAAATATTCCTTTGTTCTACCATTTTTTTTAGAGTCTCTGCTTTAGCCTTCAGGGAGTTGTCATCCCTAAAATCAAAGTTCCTCTAGGTTCTCCATTTTCCCATATTGTTGGTTTGACCCCAAAAGTCTTTTACTTTAGATAACCCTTTGGTATCTGTCTCTTCCTTGAGATCCCTCAAATATTCTTTTAGCAAAATAGGTTCTTGTTGCCATCTATCCTCCTAGAATAGGGCTAGGTTTCCATCTCTGGTTTCCCAGAAACTATTTCCTTGGACTAAGCCCCGGCTATCCCATGCCTTATTCCAAATGTGTGATCCCTTTCTATATCCTAACATTCTTATTAGATCATTGTTTTTCCAATTACCGGCATATTTTTCTTTCGATAACATAGCCCACTAGGCCTCTAGGTCTTTTACCCATCGCCACCATAATTTAGCTCCTAAAGCCTTGCTTAGAATCTCAGGATCATCTAATCCAAGCCCTCCATAGTTTTTGGGTTTGAAGATTTTTTTTCCCAAGCTACCAAGGCCCATTTCTTTTTTTCTCCCCCCTTGCCCCAAAGAAAGTCTCTTTGTATGGATCTGAATTGATGCAGGACTCCTATTAGTGCTGGGAGAGCTAAAATCATGAAGACTGGAATTGATTGTAGTACAACCTTGGTTAGCACCAACCTACCAGCCAGATTTAATGATCTAATAGTCCATTTCATAATTTTGTCTTGCAATTTGTTAATCATTGGTTCCCAGATGCTCTTGTGTAGAGGTTTGGTCGTTAGAGGAACTCCCAGATATTTTGAAGGGAGGATCTCCCTTTGAAAGCCCAAAATTCTGGAAATATTTCTCTAAATAGAAATGTGAGTATTAAAGAAAAATATCTTAGATTTGGAGAGATTAACTTCCATACCTGAAGCCATGGCAAATTCTCTCAGGATTTTCTTATAAGTCAGGATGCCTTGCAGCATGGTATCATCAACAAATTGTTGATGAGTTAAGGCTTGACCATCTTCAGAAAGTTGGATATCTTTGACTTTCCCAACTATTTTAACATGCTTGATAGATCGACCCAACCCTTCCATCATGAGTATGAAGAGAAAGGGAGAGAGTGGATCTCCCTGCCTGAGGCCTCTTGAAGGAATAAAAGTCTCCAAGGGAGATCCATTAACAAGAATTGAAAAACTGGGAGAAGTTATTAGGGCATTACCCATCTGATCCATTTATGATCAAACCCAAAAGCAATGAGAACTTTTCTGATATAGGTCCAGTTCAGCTTATCATAAGCTTTGGCTATATCCAATTACATGATGATTCCAACTTTCCTGTTGATTGTAAGTGAGTGCACCACCTCATGAGCTTGAATGGTGTTTTCGAGGATTTTCCTACCTTCCACATATCCAGATTGTTCAACTGACACCAGGGAAGGAAGAAGAGGTTTGACTCTATTGGCCACAACTTTGGATATTATCTTGTAGACAACATTGCACAAGACAATGGATCTAAACCTATCAGGAGTTTGAGCCAATCCTTATTTAGGGATCAGGGAGATAAAGGTTGTATTAAGCGCCTTCAATATAGTCTTGTCCCTCCCGGAGTCTTCCACAATGTTCATAATGTCTTTTTTTACTATATTATAGCAAGCTTTAAAGAAATCTACATTGAAACCGTTCGGGCTTGGTGCCTTACCTCTTTTAGGACCTCACTCACCTCTTCTTCTGTCACTATTCTGTTAAGGTTGAAGTTGTGCTCTCTGGAAACTAACTTGGGCATATGTCTTAATATACCCCTAATGGATTGCTCTCTGTCTGAACAGGTTTCCTGTGCAATACCACAAAAGTGTTGAACCAACACTGCTTCTATTTCTTCATGAGAATTGAGAAGGTTACCTCCCTCATCCTTGATCAAAGAAATCCTATTGTGAGCTCTGTTTGCCATAGTGGATCTATGGAAAAACACGTGTTACGCTCTCCTTCTTTTAGCCATTGCACCCTAGATTTTTGCCTCCAAAAAATCTCCTCTTGTTTACATAAGTTCTCCCATTCTTGATGATATTTGGTTGTTAATCACTTCTATCTTTATCAAAATCCTCCATGATAATGGTTCGGTTGAGCTCCTGCATTTTTCCTTCAACATATGCTTTTGCTACAAAAATATTTCCATATTCCTTCTTGTTCCATTCCTTGAGCCTGAGTTTAATATGTTTGAGTCTTTTTTGAAGAAGGAACATTCTTATGCCCTGAATATTCAAATCTTCTACCCACCAGATGGCTATGTTGTTGCAGAAATCTGGGTGGGAGAGCCAGATGTTTTCAAATCTGAAAGATCTATTCCTGGGGGTACCAATGCCCTAAATTTCCAATTGTACTGACCAGGGATCAGATCCTCCAAAGGGTAGAACTCTAGTAGCTATGTCCTTGTCCTTGAGCATGAGATCATCTGAGATTATGAATCTATCTAATTTGGAGGCCACCTGAGATTCTCCTCCTCTTTTATTGTTCAAAGTAAAAGTCCCATTATTCATTACTATATCCACTAGCTTCATATTGTCTATGAAGGTTTGAAATGCACAAGAGTATTTATTTAGAATTCTGGTACCCCCTTTTTTCTCCAACAGCGATTTGATCATATTGAAATCACCCCCCATGATCCAAGGGATTATTTCATGTCTTTCCCTTAGATCCTACAGGGAATCTAGAAGCTTGAGTTTGCCATCCATTCTTTGGGGGGCGTATACATTCATGACGAGGTAAATATCCTTATCTCCCACTTGTTGCATGACCACTGAAAGATAATCTCTAGATGCCTCCGCATCTATAATGTCAATTTTTTGGTGGTTCCAAAGCGTGAGAATGCCTCCTGTTGTATTCTCTGCTTTGACTTCTAGAAACTCAAATCTATTGAGCCATTTTTTGTGAATCTCTTTTATTTTTTGAATGGAACATTTAGTTTCCTGGATGAGGATCACATCCAGTGTTGCTTGTTTCAACCTATTACTATGTAATCTTTGATTTCTTTTACTCCCTAGACCCCTAATATTCCAAGGAATGAACTTCATTATTAACGATTTGTAAAGGAGTAACTGGATAGGTCTTTCATCTTACCTAAGTCTATCATTAGCTTTCCACATTCCATCAAAACCTTGTTCTGCTTTTTTCTGCCTCTTTTCTTTACTGGGTTTCTAGGTGCTAATCCTGGTTTAGTTTTCATAGCTTTCACACCTTCGCTACCCTGTCTTTTATTTTCCCTTTGCTTTTCCTGTCCTATGGTCTGAGTTTTCCATATGCACAACTGTTGCACTCTATTGAACTCCTCTAGAGGTAACGAATCCACTGCCTCCCTGGTTCCTTGTTTCAAGAATCCTTCTAAATCTAGATTCTCATTCTCAAGAATCTCCTGAAGTTCGAGGTCTTCCATTTCCATCTCACTTTGGGTCAATTCCTGGTCCATCTCCAATTCTGTGCCACTCATCATTTCTTCTTTCTGTTTATTGATGTTTTGTGTTTGCTCATCATTATCTCCATTCTCCTCCTCCATTGCACCGCCTCCCTTGGCCTGATATACTTTCATTATCACTTCTTCTTCTTCTAGTGCTTGAAACCTGTTTTGGCTGGCCAATTTCTTTTATGTTTGAAGTGGCTTCGATCGCCTTCTATTCCCTTTTCCTTTCTACACCACTTTATGAAATCTTTCAATATCTTTCAAGGTATTGGTTTTACTCTTGTTTTCTATTTTACTGAGAGGGCAATCTCTGAATAGGTGCCCATGCTCATGGCATTTGCGACATCTGGATGGAATGTGTTCATAATCCACTATTTGCACCCATTGTTCATCAAACACTTCCAAGATTACCTCATCCAGCAGAGCTCCTGAAAGATCCATCTCCACACATATTCTTGCAAAGGATGTGTATTTTCCCTTTCTGGTGGCCTCAGAAGCTTTGACAAAATGCCCTAATTTATTTCCTATGGTAGATAAGAATTCTAGTTGCCAATAATCCAAAGGTAGATAGTAAAGTCTAACCCACACCGAGACCGAGGTAAGAGTTTCTCGTTCTGGGAAAAAATTCATAACCCATGGTCGCATGTATAGGCCTACAACTGCATAAAAATAGGGCCCTCCTTCAAATACTCTATCCTTATCCTCAATATTTGCAAAGAATATAGTAAAGAATCCCTTTGACCCAAGATGTAGTTATATGATTCCTTTTGGTTTCCAGTGGTATTTGATCCATGTTTGTAAAGCTTTTTTGGTGGGCCATAAGCCCATGAATTTACAAATGATTGCATATGTCTGCACATGGTCCCTATGCACCTGTAGAGTTGGATCATTCAAAACTACTCTAGGCATGATTGTGGTTTTGGGCTTCCATGGTCCCTTTTGTGCTTCGTCTTTTTCTGCTTGTTTCTTGTCTGCTTCCTTGTTTTCTGTAGTGTTGTTATTATCCCTAGATTTAGAGCCCTCCTGCTCCTCTTCCCTATTTCCTTGCCTTCCTTCTGAAGGACCTATGTTATCTTCTATTGGTTTTTTACCTCTGCTGGCCACTGCCTGCTTGTAGGAGGGAGTGGAGCTCCCTCCTTTATGTTCTTCCATGGAGAACAAACTCTGCAAGGTTGTAACCCTAGCTCAAAAATCGCCTCTCTCCGTAAACCTTCTCACGCAGTGCATATCAGCTTCCGATTCAATGTTGAATTTCATCTCTTTATATATTTTATATTTTGTTTTCTCTAAAATATTTTTTATCATATATTTACGCCATAAGGTGTTCCCCTTTGAAATCAATTGCCTGAATTTCCATTGTGTACCGATTTGAACCATCCAATTAAATGTTAGACGATTGAAGCTATGTACACTATCAGATTAATACTTAGTAGTTACTTAGTAGTTGAGACAAAATAACAAGACAATGTATACAATTGACCCTAACAGTTTCGGAAAAAATAGTATAACTCCCTTCCTCCCTTAGGTGCAAATTAGTAATGGTAGAGAGTGGCTCTTGATCACTTTAATTGCTTAGATATGAAAGTTTAGAGCCTATGTATGTAAGCTACTAAAGCTGGTCTATAAAGAGTTAACCCCTTTCAAGTTCGAATTGCCGGAGAATTCAAATATTTGCATAAACGCAGGGCACTTACTATAGGCATTGTACTACACCATTGTCTCGATCTACTAGTACATACTGCCCCATTTCCTTATGGAAGAATCTGACCTCTATTAAGTTTGGACCAATTTTATTTCTTGCTAAGTTGCCCCAGCAAGTGCTCAACAAGAGCCCTGTGCAATTTGCGAAGAAATTTCCCTTGTATCTTCTTTTTACTATGGGGATCTACAAGTTTTGAGAGCTCTTAAGAAACTCTTAACAGTTGTTATGAAAAATGAAAAAGCAACGAGGGTAACAATATGTCTCTCCAGCTCTGTGCGACCTCCATTTGCACTCTTACCCTTACCAGGAGGGCTCTGCAGCTATCCTCTATGTAGGGTCTGATTGTACTGCCTCTTCAAGTGGTAGCTCCTATTCATTAACCAAACCATCCTCGTGGTGACAATTGGCTTGCAGACAGGTAACTCCCTCAATACACCATCTACAACACGGTATCCTCTCAGCACGGTCTGGTGTGACACTAGCATAGCGCCAACAATGCTCTCATTGTGACCCTTTCTAAGCCCTAAAAACACACCCACATTAGACAATTTCTCGAATTTGTAACAAAGTATTATATTATTTTTTATTTTTATTGTGTAACTAGAATTTGTTCTAATTTTTTTTTTATATTTTTGTTTCAAATTGGATTTGTTATATTTACCGAGCGATGGCACCGTCATTTCCCCCATCACGCTTCTATGGTTGTTAGAGGAAATAGGAGGAAGACGGAAAAAATGCAAATGCCCAACATTAAGATTACGTTGTTGTCCCCATCACCGCTTCTATGGTTATTAGAGTAGATAGGAGGAAGATGGAAAAAATGGGAATGCCCAACACTAAGACAAGCTTAGAAGTAGCCATTGATATCGACTAGAATTTTTTTAGAAATTCCAGAAAGAAATGAAGCATGAATGAGGAATTCCAGAAATAAAGAAATGAAGTGCAAATGAGATGAGGCTCAGGGTGGAATTGTAGGAATCCGATAAACCCCTCTATACAACTTTCAATCTTTTACTCTGGTGAAGGTATGTAATCTTTGTAGTTTTGTTGCCTTTTTTAATTTGTTGTAATTCTTTTGAAGGAGCATCATTTATTTGGCATACCAAAAGGCTCCTAGGCCCATTGTAGGTGTGTCCATGACTTCTCTAGAGTTAATCACAATGACCCACAAAGTGAAACATGTTCTTCCAAGTTAAGGGTTGAGTTATTATGACCAAGTTTTTTTATTTACGTTTATTTTTTAGCTATCAACGAATTCCACTTTTTGGCGTAGGGTTCAACCCAAATTTCAATCTCTTCCTCGAGTCTACAGCTATAATATTTCGGTGAGTCCTCGTAGATGTGATTTAATTGGTATGTGTAGCAGTAGTTTAACACATTTGTGTAGTAGGCTCTTATTTTATATTTTAGTCATTAATGCTTGGGCATATCTAGATCCAAACATTATTTAATCCTTAATCTTATTTCTCAACCAGAAAATCAAAAGGGGAGGATGGTAGGATCTTCAAAAAATTGGACAAAAATTAGGTATCAATCATCTGTGGACATGGACAAGAATGCAACATTCAGAAATAAAGGCATGGCCCCATACAATTCATTTCAATTTTTATGAAAATCAATAATGAGAGCATGATGAAGCTCAATGCTCTCCAAAAGTTAAGTAACGTATAATGGAAGCTTTTAACTATTCTTAAAATCTTATGAACGAGGTCTAAAAGGTCTTATCTAAGGTCATCTATCCTAAGTCTTCTAAGTCGTAAGTATAAACCCTTTTAGCCCATGTTAATCCCTAGGCCTGACCTTGAAGGGTTGCTTATTCTAATCTAGTAACACCTTAGTGTAACCAGAGAACATAGATGCTACTTGAATTTTAGTTTTGATCTAGTGAAACCTAGACCTCCACAGTATAACATAGGAATTTAACAATAAAAGGGGATTTATGTTGAAGCTAAACTTAATTTAATTGGGAATTTCAAGAATATTTGAAAAATTGATAGATATGGGTGAAGTTACTTGTTTAGCCTCACCCATATCCGCCAAATTTGAGAATGTTCCCAATTCTACCCGTGGCTAATCCCTGATCTTTGCCATCTTTGAGAAGGCCATAAATTTTATATAAAGGTTCAATAAGAATAATAATGAGAATCATCCTAAAAGCATGTAACATTCATAACTTTCATAGGACATGCTTAGTCATGTCATCTGTCATCAACTTTGATCTAGTAGTTATGCAATTATTTCTCTCGATCCTACCAATTATTGTTAAGTTCGAGAGAATCCGTTTATATTCTCATCATTCCTGAGGTTGCTGATATAATCTAGCAGTGGCTTTGCATAGTGTGTAATTGAATTGATTTCACATGTAGGGGTTGCCTTTATCCCATTGGAGGAGCATCACATTATTTGGCATCACCCATTTTCAATTTCTACCTGTTTACCGGGGGGAATTCTCTAACGCCAAATTATTTCTCATCATATGGCATTATTTCAACATAGATGGATCCTCTTCTCTAGAACATACTTGAGGTTACTGAATTGCAAAATCCCAATTGTAAAACAGTTTTTTAAGCAAAATATTATGTGGAATTTCTCAACTTTTTAAAGATAAGGCTAGGTACGAAAATTAAGGGCGGGTTTAACAATTTCAGTGCTTCCCAACAATAGTAACAATGATAATGTTGATTTAAGCTATTACAAGAAATTTCACATTTCTCTGTGTGTGCTACATCTGATGCCCATTTTTCTAAATGTTTTAGGGACTTTGGATTGGACTTCTCCATGGATTATCTGCACAAACAACTATAATGTTCATAATAATGTTTTGTACATATTGGGAGGAGCAGTTAAATTGCTTCAATTTTCATCCCCTCTAAAAATTGAAGAAATTTTGAAATAATGTCAGAATCTATATGACAAAACATACACAAACCACTGAGATTCAACATAGCTTGTAGGAGTGATAAGAAACAGGAGTAGAGCATATCTTTAAAATGATTTTTTTTCTATACATTGGGTTGAGATGGTCTTTGAGAGTGAATGATTGAGACAGTTGACTTGTGACTAGGCAAAAAAGGTAAAAGAAAAAGTTTATGCATCGACATTGCCAATGGCTACTGATAATATCATAAAGGTATGTGACTTTTAGGTAGCATTTTTTAGCATTTTAAAAACATTCTCCTTTCGTAAATAAAGGTATGGCCCCATTCCATTCAATTCATTTTTTCAGATAATCAAGAATGAGAGCATGATGAAGCTCAGTGCTTTCCCAATGTTAATTAATGTATAACAGAAGGTTTCATCTATTCTTACAATCTCATGAACCAGGTCTAAAAGGTATTGTCTAAGGTCATTTATCCAAAGTCTTCTAAGTGGTAAGTATAAACCCTTTTAGCCCATGTCAATCCCTAGTCCTAACCTTGAAGGGTTTCTTATTCCAATCCAGTAACACCTCAATGTAACTAGAGAATAGAAATGCTACTTGAAGTTCAGTTCTGATCTAGTGAAACCTAGACCTCCATAGTATAACATAGGAATTTAACAATAAAAGGCGATTTATGTTTGAGCTAAACTTAATTTAATTGGGAATTTTAAGAACAATTGAAAATTTGGTAGATAGGAGTGAAGTTACTTGTTTAGCCTTACCCATATCCACCAGATTTGAGAATGTTCCCAAATTTGTTAGCCTCTCTCTCACATTAAAAACAATTCTAAGTCCAAATAATTAAATTAATTAAAATCATGAAAGTTAGGATTTAATCCTAACTTTATAGATTGAGTTTTTTCCTCATGTTTAGGAGTAAGTTTAGGCTTAGTTGGTTGAGAGATTCTCTCCAACTAGTTAGGCTCCTAGATTAGTGTGTTGTTGAGATATTTTCTCAACCATAGTGTTGAAGATAGACATACTATCTTGATACCAACTTCCTCATGTATTTATTTGTACTCTTATCATTCTTTGTACATTGGATTGATTAATAATGAGAATTTGAGGAATGTTGTAAGGCTTAGGACTTTTCTGCCATGTCTACTCTGTATATGCCTGATATTTATTTTATGAGTGTGTGTGTTTTATTAGTTGGTTTAGCTTTCTTCAAAATTATACCCATGGATAATCCCTGATCTTTTCCATATCTAAGAATGCCATAACTTTTATATAAAGGCTCATTAAGAATAATAATGAGAAGCATCCTGAAAACATGTAACTTTCATAACTTGCATAGGACATACTTAGTCATGTCATCTGTCATCAACTTTGATCTAGTAGTTATAAAATTATTGTTCTTGATCCTACCAATTATTGTTAAGTTCGAGAGAATCCATTTACCTTCTCATCATTCCTGAGGTTGGTGACATAATCTAGCAGGGGCTTTCCAAAGTGTGTAATTGAATTGATTTCATTTGTGGGGCCCTTTTTATCCCATTGGAGGAGCATCACATTATTTTGCATCACCCTTTTTCAATTGCTACGTGTTTACCGGGGGGGAATTCTCTAACGCCAAATTATTTCTCATCATTTGGCATTCTCTAACGCCAAATTATTTCTCATCATTTTGAATTATTGCAACATATATGGATCCTCTTCTCTAGAACATACTTGAGGCTGTTGAATTGCAAAATCCCAATTCTAAAACAGTTTTTTAAGCAAAATATTATGTGTAATTTCTCAACTTTATACAGATAAGGCCAAGTACGAAAATTAAGGGCGGGTTTAATAGTTTTAGTGCTTCCTAATAATAGTAGCAACGATAATGTTGATTTAATCTATTACATGAAATTTCAAATTTCTCTATGTGTGCTACATTTGATGCCCATTTTTCTAAATGTTTTAGAGACTTTGGACTAGACTTCTCTGTGTATTATCTGCACAAACAATTATACTGTTCACAATAATGTTTTGTATGAATTGGAGGAGCAGGTAAATTGCTTCAATTTTCATCCCTTCTAAAAATTGAAGAAATTTTGAAATAATGAAAAAATATATATGAAAAAACATACACAAACCACTGAGATTCAACATAGCTTGCAAGAACGATAAGAAACATGAGTAGAGAAGATCTTTAAAATGAATAAAATTTTCTATACATTAGACTGAGATGGTCTTTGAGAATGAATGCTTGAGACAGTTGGCTTGTGGCCAAGCAAAAAAGGCAAAAGAAAGAGTTTATGCATCAACATTGCCAATGGTTACTAATAATAGCACAAATATATGTGACCTTTAGGTAACATTTTTAGCATTTTAAAAGAATTCTCCTTCCCAGGTTTAAAGGCCAACTAATCCAATACTATTTAGGCTAAGAGTGAGGAGTGCACTACTTGGATTGAGAATAGAATATAGTCTCGGATAAACACTATAATGAGGAAAGAAAACCATTAAAACAATTTGACATGCACAACTTTTCTTATAATTTTGAATGCAGATTAAGTGTTACAATGACATAGAATAAACATATTATTTGCTTCCATATTTCTATCAACGCTTTATTAAAGATAGCCAATACGAGAATTTCAGGAATACGTTTTTCTCTTACCATTTGTTTTCATTAATGGGTTTTTGTAATAGGAGAGAAAAAACCTGTGAAGGCTATAATAAAGAGAATTATTACAAATCTAAGAATTTGGAGCATCAAAATATGAAATATCTAACATTTTGAGCTATGGCAATTATGTTTGATCAATCAAGATGAATAATTAAGTCTTTCACCTTGATGGGTGAACTCAATTTTCAAACTCCTATAACATACAAATGGAATTTTTGGTTGCCCTGACATCTGCTAAAATATTCCTTTCCTACTTCACATTTGTAAGAGAAGGAAATTCTGAGTGTTTTATTCAACTAGAGATTACATGGGATATTTCCTTATAGTGCTTTTTGTGCATCATTGTTGATGGAAGCAAAACTATTTTGTTAAATAGTAAAAATATTTTGGACACTAGCATCATGGAAATATGAGTAGAAATTCCTTTTGTGGGTGGAGAAGGAGAAGAATTACTTGACTCCCTCCTATATCTATATACCCTTGTTATTCACAATCCTTTAAAAATAATGCTTTGATTTTTTTCAATGGAAACAGAGTACAAATATAATGTCACTAGATTTCTTCAATGGAAATAGAAACCTTTTCAAGCACAATCTAAGATTTTCCAATGAAAACATAAATGATGTTTTGTAGAAGTGGTCTCAACAAAAGGCATGGAAATTTTGGTAACAAAAAAAATCCATATTTAAAATCTTAAAATGGTAAAACAAACAATCACTTGATAACGCAAACTATGGAAAGCAAAATATTCTTTTGATAGAGTTTTGACTATTCAAAGACATAGTTTGCATAAAGATTTGGATGATTTGAAAATACGCAACATACCTTTGGGTTAGCAGAGATAAGAAAGATTTGATTGTTGCTAAGAGTAAATGTAAACACGAAAATTGTCTTGGAGATCATGGTTGCATACATCTCCATCACATAAGACAATGGTCATCCACCCAAGATGTGACCTGCAAGAGTCACCTACCATACATTTTATGAAAAGAAGTCAATTCCCTTCAAAGGTAATAAGGAAATCAGAATGAGAGCATGATGAAGCTTAGTGCTCTCCAAAAGTTAATTAATGTATAACAGAAAGTTTCAACTATAATTAAAATCGCATGAGCCAAGTCTAAAAGGTCTTATCTAAGGTCATCTATCCCAAGTCTTCTAAGCGGTAAGTATAAAATCTTTTAGCCCATGTCAATCCCCAGGCCTAACCTTGAAGGGTTTCTTATTCCAATCCCCTAACACCTAAGTGTAACTAGAGAACAAAAATGATACTTGAATTTCAGTTCTAATCTGGTGAAACGTAGACCTCCAAAGTATAACATAGGAATTTAACAATAAAAAGGGATTTATGTTGGAGCTAAACTTAATTTAATTAGGAATTTCAAGAATATTTGAAAATTTGACAGATAGGAGTGAAGTTACTTGTTTAGCCTCACCCATATCCGCCAAATTTGAGAATGTTCCCAAATTCTACCAATGGATAATCCCTGATATTTTCCATCTTTGAGAAGGCCATAACTTTTATATGAAGGCTCATTAAGAATAATAATGAGAAGCATCCTGGAAACATGTAACATCCATAACTTGCATGGGAAATCCTTAGTCATGTCATATGTCATCAACTTTGATCTAGTAGTTATACAATTATTGTTCTCGATCCTACCAACTATTGTTAAGTTCTAGAGAATCCATTTACCTTCTCATCATTCCTGAGGTTGCTGATATAATATAGCAATGGATTTGCATGAATTTATTTCATTTGTAGGGGCTGCCCCGTTTATCCCATTGGAGGTGAGATCCAAAGCAGTCACTTTGTGCCCCTTCTACTTAAGAAGAGTAATAACATTATGCCAACACCATGCTCCATGCCCAATTCCATAAATCAACACAATGTGATCTTGTCTTTCTTCGCCTTACTGACCAATTTCACCAAAAACAAATACTCAGATCAACTCATCATGAAACTCTGGTTCTGCAGATCAGAAACGAGAACATGAAAAAATAAAAAGAGGATGCTGAAGTTTAGAGATTGGATTACCTGTACATGAAAAGCAAGGAGTAGAATGACACCAAAGGCATCAACAATCCTACTCCATTGTAGCGCCATCCTAACTGTAAAGCATAAAACAAACTTTAGCGGCTAACTCCTCTCTCAAAATCTGTGAGAATTACATGGGTATCTTCTACGAGGGAGATTAGGTTCTGAAATATAATTGGTAAAGGAGAGAAAGGGCCAAGAGAATTGTACACAAAATATCTCAAACCAAGTAGGAACACATGAAAAGTCAAAGTCGACATCGTAGAAAATCATTGGAGGATGTGAGAGCTTAGAGAAAACTTCCCTCTAAACCAACTGTCATCTATCTATGAGGTTGGATTATACATTAGACGATTGCAAAGTGTTCAACCATTTAATAAAGCTTAGGTAGTTGGATGAAGTAAGAATTTGGAGCCTAATTCCTTAAGCTAATCAAAGAATTTAAGGCTAAACAATGATGTCCTAACCAAACACCAAGTAGGGCACAAACGATGGGTTTATTTTGAATCCTCTTAAGGACATATGGAAGGTAGATTTGTGAGCATGCTTGGCAGATTTTTAAGGTTAAAGTCTTGGCATAATTCTAAGGGTAAGTCCGGAGAGTTGTTGCAAACAGCTACAAATATTTGAACTTACAAATCTGAGTCAGCTTCTATGAGTTGGCAATGTCTATGCTTTCAACTATCCCTTGAAATGAGTGAATTATGTATGCACAGTTTAAGTTTATCCAAGACAAACAATACAACACCAATTTGCATCCTTTCTTGAGGCTACTATGGAGGATTTGTTCTACAAAACTACATAATACTTACATAATATGTACCTATTTTGATCATGATGTGAATTTATATTTTGTTTAATAAGAACTTCTTCAAAGAACCTAAATTATGTCGGTTATCTAACATATGAATCCAACATGTTTGCTAAGTTTTGCAGTAACAACTGTACAACATCTATTGTTGATTACCATAGAAGCTACCCAAATTGTTGTTATGATCACTGTCTCATTTGTTGTCATAAGTTCCAAGAAGGCCATCAACGTGGTGTTGATGAAGCAGAGTCTACTCAACATAAATCTCAGGAAAGAGCTAATGCTTTTGTTCAAAACAATCTTCGTGCTTTAGCAAGGAGATATGGCATTCTTGATCAGAACTATTGCTTGAATGACAACCGCATGAACCTTGTGTTGTACAACATTTGTATGGACTGTGAAGGATTTAAGGAACAATAATGTTGTTTTTGTTGAGCCTAACACGGATTATCAAATAGACTATTTATTGGTCCTTGTGGTATACATTCTTTGGATCTTGTTTGTTCCCTTAATTGTAATTGCATAAAAATATTAGATTTATAGTACAGGTATCATTAACCATGTGAGCCATTAACGATTAAGTGCAAAGTGTGGATTATCAGGCATGTATTCTAGCTGAAAAAATTAATAGAAGTAAGAAGTCTAATTGGCCAATTTGCTTTGCCAACTGTACAAATTTCAAAATCACATGTATTACTTTGTTTAGGTTCCAAATACTTTTTAGGGACAATAAAGAAGAATTGAGTCAGTCATTAAATTTAGGTGATCTGCAGAAGCACAAATGAAGCTTCTATCAAATGGCTTAAAGGAAGCAATATTAATTCAATAATTAATAAAAAATATAGTCTTAGGAACCCTAAATGAAATTTAATTTATTCAACTTTAGAATTTCATTTCTGCTACATCTCTACATCTTATTTAGATTTGCCCATTCCCATGTCGCGATTGTTCTTCAATTTATGTCTTACAATGTTTCCTTTGCAACATCTGATGCAAATGCTAGTTATGATAGATATTACAATACCATGATAGAAGGTGTTGGATAATATTACGCGTGAATTTGTTAAATCACAAATATTATATAGTCTGGTATTTTGTATATTTTATATTATAATATTTGGGAAATATTATAAAATTTATTTAAGGAGTTACAAGTTTGTTTGTGAAAACTATGGAAATTTAGTAACATTTGATAAAATATTTCTGAATTTTTAGAAATTAGATTATAAGCTATCAAATTTTCAAACTTTTATGATTTTTGATGCCTCTAAATTTTTTATTGGTGTTGAAATTATTTCCACCATCAAAAAAATAATTCGAACACTCCAAGGTCAAATATTTTGAAAAATTTCTCACCAAATTTTAATAAGAAAAATTGTGACTTCATTAATCAAAGCCAACACCAACGCCAATATTATATAATAAGTAATATTAAATATACCATCTATGTACAATTTAATTTAGTTTGTTAGGGACTCTGTTACTTTGTTTAATATATTGATAGTGAATGCCCTTTGTGTCAATTTTGTGGTTGATATAAAACAATTATAATTTTGAGTGCATATCTAAAGTGAATATCAAATTAATTAATGATCACTCGATGTGATTGATAATGCCCATAGATGTATCTGAACTCCTATAAGAAGAGAAGAAGACGCCATTTTTGCCAAAACTATATCTGATATATTTGTTTTTCACTTTGATACTTACTACGAAGGGCAATATATTTTGTAATATGTTATATTGAGAATGTGGAATTTAATTAATTTCAATAATGTTTTTTAATTTGTTTTTCACTTTGATACTTACTACGAAGGGCAATATATTTTGTAATATGTTATATTGAGAATGTGGAATTTAATTAATTTCAATAATGTTTTTTAATTTGTTTTGGTTTGAAATTATTCGTTTTTTCTCCCATTACTTTTTTTAGTGGGTGATATTGTTTTTTTCAAGAGTGAGTTTTTTATATTCTTGGAAGTGATTATATTTTTTAATATTTTTATTTTAAAATGAATAGGATTATTAACAATGACAAAATAAAAATGGAAGTGAGAGACTCAATGATAAATGATATTTATTAAAACAATCAATAAATATTGAGAGTTATAGGTATTGTTGGTCTCGAATGATATTCATTGTATTCACTTATTGTATTAGTCATAATCTATTGTATTTGCTTATTGTACTAACTATGATCTAGATGCTTATTTTGATTTAATACAATATTCTCATCATAATTTCAAAAAAACACTAACAATATAAAAGTCATGATAATTAAATCCAAAAAGATGACATGTGATACTTTCTTACATCACAACAACAATTTGGAGCTAGTTTCTTTATACAAGTATCTTGGATTTGGTATCCATAGCAAGCTCAATTAGAAATATAGTATTAATAAAGGATAAATGAAGGAAAAACAATCTTATTATGGACTTGAAAACAATTATAGTTTTATATACTTTTGGATATGGAAATAAAATAAATAAATAAGTAAATAAAACAAAACTCCCCTTTGAGACTCTTGTTACCTCTATTATTTTATATGGGTGTGAGGTTTGGGGATGCAATATCTCCAAAAGTTTGTGGAGGAAGATAAGATATATTCAAAAGTGATTTATAACATATAATCTCAAAATAAAACGAATTACACCCTATCCTATCCTCATTATCAAAGTAAGTTTCTCCCAATTGAGAACATGGCTCTGATTACGTATCTTATGTATAAGAAGAAGTTAAACAACATGGAAGGCAAGAGGTTTCTTAAATATACTTCTGAGTCTAGCCAAATCCACCTTAACCTCAAGTGGAGATGGCATAAAGATGTCCAATATTGGCTAGACCATTGTGCACAATAAGGATAATATTAAAATATTAAAAATATGATTACATCAAAATTTAAGTATAAATTTTGTGGTGATAAAGAGTTAGAGGGAAAAAAAGGAAACTAAGATATTATAAGAAGGTGACCAACCCAAATCTAAAAAATCAAATATATCTCTCTATCTTGATTATTATTAAAAAAATATTGACAAAAATAACAACAAATTCTCTCGAGATTCATAGTGAAACTAGGTGTTGGTCAATTCCAAATACACTATGGGATGAAAGAGTTAGTGACCTTTCTGACATTTGGATGGTTTATATTGATAAAATGGAAAATCAAAAGTATCTCTCTATCTTGACTAGTATTTAAAAAATATTGACAAAATAACAACAAATTCTCCCAAGATTCATAGTGAAACTAGGTGTTGGTCAATTCCAAAAACACTATGGGATGAAATAGAGTGACTTTTGTGACATTAAGATAGTTTAAAATAAAATGAAATTTTGTAGATTTAACAATATATAATAAAATTAAATCTATATTTTGAAATATTTATCACATTTCTAACATTCTTAGTCTTTTAACTCAACAACACTAATGATTTTCAAAACTTATCTTAGTATTTGGATGGTAAGAAAAATTCTAAAAAAATTCAAATCATTTCTTATTTTTGAAGGCTTAATAAACCTATTCTATTTTAACCACCTATATAGTATTTTTTTACCTTTTAAAATATCAATAAACTATATTATATTATATTAAAATTTTAATCATATTATTATTAAATTAAAACATTTTTATATATCTTTACTCAAAATTTATAAATTACAAAATTATTTCTATAACTTTTCACTATTTATATATAAATATAAAAATATTTTTATTTAACAATAAATCATTACATTTTTCATTGAAAATTGATGTAGAATCACAAAACTCTTACATATAAGTTACAGAGTTTAATAATATTTATATGCAACACCAATTGAATTAAAAAAGAGTAGCCATTGCAACACTTTCGATTATAAATTAAGAAGTTTAATAATTGCATGGAACATCAATTGAAGTAATAAATATATTGTGACAACGAGTCACCGGAAAATGGTTATGATTTTATACTTTCCAAAGATATGGTGCATGTTTCTTGCAAATTCTCATAGTTGATATTTAGAAATAATAATATTACATAAAAACTTACATATTATAAGATATAAGAAATTGGATAACTTATATGATATAAGACTAGTAATTAAATAAACTAATAAGGGGTTGTGGAGTAACAAGTCTCTCTTACAGGTTTTGTTTTCACATAATTTGAATTTTTTTGGGTGATTGTTTTAATTGTTAAAATGGTTGTTATCAAAATAGATTTTGAGTTTTTTTTTTATCCTAAGTGCTATTATATTTTCCCATTAGCATTTCACTTCACTCAAATATTAGTAAAAAATCTTAATGAATAAACTGCTCTAACAATTGAAATCAAGAAATATTATTAGTCTGCACCACCTCCTACTATCTATATCAACAAGCTTGCATCAAAGTTGTCTGCATTTAAAGACATATAGAACCTTAGCTCTGAATCCATTGAGAAAATGCAAGTGTAACATTTGAAGGTCAATCAAAGACTAGAATAATCTTGTAAAACTTGTGGCTTCTTCCAAGTTCATAAGATTTAGACTTTTGCCAATAAATCAGGCCTTGCGTGACAAATTCTAAACTTTCCAGAAATAATAACTCAATTCAATGTTTAGAAAATTTGTTTCGAAATGCTATCATGTATATTTCATGATACAAGCTAGATCTAATCACCATGGTTTTGTTGGTACAATCAAGAAGTTTGTTATAGCTAGCAGTATACTTTAATTAATAAGGTTGTATATTTTTTTTTTAGAAATTATCATGTAAAACAATGCTTTTGAAATTAACGTTGTTCAACTCAAAACATGTTAATAAGATGTTGATGTGATTCATATCTATTTACAAATGTTCAGAAATGCTTCAACCACGTTGATATTGTTCACTGTTGATTTCTGGTAGCATCGGATGTGCTCTAAGCCTCAAAATTTGCAAAGAGACTAAGACACATGTATTCCAGAATACCAAAACAAGAAATTGGGAAATTCCACCTAGAGAAGGTTTTATTACAATAATTAATTATTTTTAATGGATGCCTAAGTCTAAACTAATTAAACTGAGGGTGAAAATTCTAGAAGAAGACAAGGATGAAGCCAAAATGATCAGAGCCATTGATTGGAATCTAATCTCGGCTGTTGGTTACTCAACGAGAAGGCTATAAGAAGAGGCTTGATGGGCATTTGGAAGATACATCGAGTAAGAGATCAAGAGATAGATTTCTGAAGAGAGAAGCACAACAATTGTCAGAGAAGTGATCGAGGTTGATGCAGGAGCATCTAGACCCAGCCAGCAATGTGGAGATTTGTCCACATGTTGTGGTTAAATCCAGTGAAATTTATTTACTGTTGGTCAAAAATCAATTTACTGAGGAGGTTGGATTCCTCAAATAATTTGTTATTGTAATAAATAGGAGATTAGCTTATTTTGGATTTTGAGATAGAGCTGTTAGTCTAGGTGTGCTTGGGAAACAACGGAATAGAAGAATTCTGTTCTTTCTTGGAAAAATAGGAAACTCTGTTAGATAATCTAGGAGAATAAATAGAGGGAAATTGGAATGGACTCAGGGGATTTTCTTTTTAGATGGATTAGAGTTTGTGTGTCGAAAAAAAAGGAAAAGAGTGATTGTGTGAGTGTTTGGTTTGGTGTGGAGCGCTACGCTCAGATTTAGTATTGAGATGAATAAAAAAAAACAGTGACCAGTTTTGTGTAATTGTCCAATAGCCGAAACTGTTTCATTCTTTGAATATAATTGTGGTTTGAATACATCCATTATGCTTTATGGTGTTAAAAATTGATAGAAAACAGAACGCGCAGCATTATTGGCCATTAGATCAGTTGTAATTGCAGATTGGATAGAGTGTATACAACGTTGAAGAATTGCATTCGAAATTTGTGGAAACGCGAGTATGGTATGTCTGTATAATTGATTGAATTGAGTTTGATCTGCGTTTTTTTGGTATTTTGAAGAATTCCGTCTCTATTAAAATTCGGCGTTGTCAAATTTTGTGAGTCGGGAGCTGTCTTTACCCCAGAGAATAGATTAAAAAGACGGTGTGGATCTTTTGTAGTGGAGGCGAATTAACATATCATTCAGTTTGAAATGCATTGGATCCCCAGAACTTATGGCATATGGCATTGAAATAAAAAGGGAAGGTTTCCATGTAAATCAATTTAGCAACGAATCTAACACGAAGTGATATTAATTGGTTGCAAAGGATATCGGTGTAGATTTAAATTGGAGCGCAGTAGAGTGCGGAGGTGGAGTGACATCGCGTCGGAACTACTCAATATCAACATTGGAATAGCGAACGCAGATTTGGTATTGCATCGGTGTTGGTATGTTATGTTAAATCTTGAGTGATGTGGAATCAGGTCCGGGGAGTTCGGGCGATAATCAATCGCTTTTTAAATTCCTACTGCCGATCGTTGTAAATGCCAATCTCCGATTTCAGATTGAATCGGATTGGGCTCTAGGGAATGTATTGAATCGGAACTCCGATGATCATAGAAGAGGGGAAATGTATACCGACTGTGATTGTGTTTGATTATTTTGTGGCGCAGGTTTGTTTTTGGTAATGATTGTAATGATTATAAGTTGCAGATTGGGGATCGCTGATTGATATATCAGTGTATGACCGGAGTTTGGAGCAATGAAAGGGAAATCGATCTGAATCAATGGATCAGTGATTTGGGTTCTGTGAATTGATGTCTTTGATAGGGCCGCAGCGACTCATTGACAGGAACCTTGAAGACATGGACCTGAGCGCAAGAATCTTCATAACGCTCTGTTTGTAAGAGCGTTCAACCCGATTTATGAATTAAGTTAAGGATCGAACAGAAATGTGGAGCGAGAGGATACATGGGTTGTATTACTTGGTAAGGCGTTAAAGTTGTTTGAATGTGTTCAGATGTTGAAAGAGTAAACCTATAGGCCTGCGTTATAAATTGAATAAGATCAAATACAAGGGCGTTGACAAAAGAGGAAATTCATATTTGGGTATGGGCAAATATGCTATGGCATTCAATTAAGCCCAGTTTATGATCGATCTGTCAGTCCTTTTTATGGCAGGCAGGCAAGAAGGGCCAGTCCTGATTATGGAAGGGTTCCAAGTCCCATTTACGAGAGATATCGTGGTCCTGTTAATGATAGAATTCGCAGTCCTGTTTATGACAGGCATCGCAGCCGATCACCAATAAGACGGTCAAGGGCCAGAGGATATTAAGTACTTCGAGAATTGGGAATTCAAAAGGCTGTAGGAGGCATCAAATATTAAATCAACTGTAAATTGTTCTCAAGAATTAGAGAGGGAAGATAAGCCTTAATTTTAAAGAGGGTTTTTAGGGATTTTATAGGGACAGTTTTGATGTATGCCTGTGTGCATAGAACAGTTATAGATTCTAGGCATCGCAGGGGTTTTCCCTGCGTCAATTTTTGGTATCAGAGCTTGGCTCTGTTGAAATTGTATAATTTTGTTTTCTGAATGAAGTCTAGTATCAGATTGTAGCAGTGAGGAAATCTATTCAAAACACGGTGACAGCATCAGAAGGAGTGAAGACTGCAGCACAAAAAATCAAGAGAAGTTGTGAAAGAAGAACCAGATGCGTTCTTAAAAGCAAAAGTGGCAGTGAACTTGAAGAATCCAACAAGAGGTTGGATAGAAAAGACAATTGAAGTGTTCTGGAAAGAGAGTGAGCGATTGCAGAAGCCTAGAGGGAGCAAAGGTGTGCTCAGGAGAAGATTCCAGATAGGGGATCGTGCTTACCAAAAGCCTGAGTAAGGAGAGCTCAGTGAGGTAAGATTGCAGTAAGAAGGACTTACTGTTGCAGAGGTGTAAGGAGGTCATGGAAAGAGAGGAATAGAAAATGACTACAGATAGTCATAGCGGAAGTTCACAAGGAAGCCACAGCAGAATGGAAGATGCCAAAGTAAATGGCATGAGTCAAAAAGAGTTTGACCGAGAGAAAGCTGAGATAGATTTCCATATTGGAATATTGATGAAGATGCTGCAGAAAAGTGTTTGGACCATGAGGAAAAGAGTAAAGTGGCCAAGGCTACGAGAAAGGAGAAATCAGCAAATAAAGTCAGAGTTAGTAGAAGAATTGAGAAAGATTGAGCAGATATTGAGTGCTCAAGAGGAATCAGAGAAACTCAAAGAAGCAGAGGTAGAATTGGAAGTTTCCATTTGCAGACCAGAACAGGGTGAGATGTTAGGGAAAGAGGATAATAAGAGGTCAGCCGAAGATCTCATGGACTACTGGCAGAGTTCAGAACAATTTGAAGATATGTTGACAAAGGAAGCAGATGAGGCAATGAAGCCTTGTGATTGTGATTCTTACAGTTTGTGTATGTTTGCAGGATATGCAGAGAATGATGGACAGTCGATTGAAATTGTCACAACCAGGAATAAAGCTCTTGAGGTAAAATATGATGAAGAATCTTTTTTAGAGGAAGAAGGTGTTGATCATTTGCAACAGAAGAAGTTCATAGATGAAATCCTGTTCGGTGTGAAACAGTTAAACCAGCAGTCTGAAGACAATTCCATAGTGGGACTACAAAAAGGTAAACCAATGAATTTGTTTAATGGAATTGATGAAAGATGTTTACAATATGATAATGTGGAAAACAGGTCAACTCAGGAGGATTGTCAAGAAAAGAATGAAGCTGAGAATGGAAATTGTGATGATCTGCTGGAGGGATTTTACAAGGAGATAGAATTCTTGGAAAAATTACTCGAGGAACCCAAAGGAGAAACAAAGCTTACAGAACCTGATGGAGGGAAAGGTGTGGAAGACAGCATTAATAAATATGATGCTGAAATTAGAGAAATTGAGCAACGATTATTTGAAGGTGAGATGAAAGATCAGGAGCAAGAAGGGAGTTATGTCCTCAAAGGCATGAAGGAGACAGAAATATTAACTCAGCAAGATGGAAGTAATCAGAAATTTGGAAGGAAAGATCAGCTACATGAGAGTGAATTTGAGGAAGGTATCAAATTACAGAAGTATAGAAGCTGGCAGTGGAATGAAGAATTGCAAATTAAAGTGAGCAAAACAGCAGCAAGATATGGGGAAAGGACAGCAGCAGATAGTGATGCATTATCACATAGTGGACAGAGACTTGAAGGACAAACAACGGCAGGAGTAATCAGGAACAGACTATCAAATCAAGTATGGGATCTAGGAGAACGCAAACCAGAAATGCATGATCAGGAGATCATGGTTAATTTAAACTTTAGGAGTCTGATGCATGAGCATCTAGACCCAGCCAGCAATGTGGAGATTTGTCCACATGTTGTGGTTAAATCCAGTGAAATTTATTTACTGCTGGTCAAAAATCAATTTACTGAGGAGGTTGGATTCCTCAAATAATTTGTTATTGTAATAAATAGGAGATTAGCTTATTTTGGATTTTGAGATAGAGCTGTTAGTCTAGGTGTGCTTGGGAAACAACGGAATAGAAGAATTCTGTTCTTTCTTGGAAAAATAGGAAACTCTGTTAGATAATCTAGGAGAATAAATAGAGGGAAATTGGAATGGACTCAGGGGATTTTCTTTTTAGATGGATTAGAGTTTGTGTTTCGAAAAAAAAGGAAAAGAGTGATTGTGTGAGTGTTTGGTTTGGTGTGGAGCGCTACGCTCAGATTTAGTATTGAGATGAATAAAAAAAATAGTGACCAGTTTTGTGTAATTGTCCAATAGCCGAGACTTTTTCATTCTTTGAATATAATTGTGGTTTGAACACATCCATTATGCTTTATGGTGTTAAAAATTGATAGAAAACAGAACACGCAGCGTTATTGGCCATTAGATTAGTTGTAATTGCAGATTGGATAGAGTGTATACAATGTTGAAGAATTTCATTCGAAATTTGTGGAAACGCGAGTATGTTATGTCTGTATAATTGATTGAATTGAGTTTGATCTGCGTTTTTTCAGTATTTTGAAGAATTTTGCCTCTATTACAATTCGGCGTTGTCAAATTTTGTGATTCGGGAGCTGTCTTTACCCCAGAGAATAGATTAAAAAGACGGTGTGGATCTTTTGTAGTGGAGGCGAATTAACATATCATTTAGTTTGAAATGCATCGGATCCCCAGAACTTATGGCATATGGCATTGAAATAAAAAGGGCAGGTTTCCATGTAAATCAATTTAGAAACGAATCTAACACGAAGTGATATTAATTGGTTGCAAAGGATATCGGTGTAGATTTAAATTGGAGCGCAGTAGAGTGCGGAGGTGGAGTGACATCGCGTCGGAACTACTCAATATCAACATTGGAATAGCGAACGCAGATTTGGTATTGCATCGGTGTTGGTATGTTATGTTAAATCTTGAGTGATGTGGAATCAGGTCCGGGGAGTTCGGGCGATAATCAATCGCTTTTTAAATTCCTACTGCCGATCGTTGTAAATGCCAATCTCCGATTTCAGATTGAATCCGATTGGGCTCTAGGGAATGTATTGAATCGGAACTCCGATGATCATAGAAGAGGGGAAATGTATACCGACTGTGATTGTGTTTGATTATTTTGTGGCGCAGGTTTGTTTTTGGTAATGATTGTAATGATTATAAGTTGCAGATTGGGGATCGCTGATTGATATATCAGTGTATGACCGGAGTTTGGAGCAATGAAAGGGAAATCGATCTGAATCAATGGATCAGTGATTTGGGTTCTGTGAATTGATGTCTTTGATAGGGCCGTAGCGACTCATTGACAGGAACCTTGAAGACATGGACCTGAGCGCAAGAATCTTCATAACGCTCTGTTTGTAAGAGCGTTCAACCCGATTTATGAATTAAGTTAAGGATCGAACAGAAATGTGGAGCGAGAGGATACATGGGTTGTATTACTTGGTAAGGCGTTAATGCTGTTTGAATGTGTTCAGATGTTGAAAGAGTAAACCTACAGGCCTGCATTATAAATTGAATAAGATCAAATACAAGGGCGTTGACAAAAGAGGAAATTCATATTTGGGTATTGGCAAATATGCTATGGCATTCGATTAAGCCCGGTTTATGATCGATCTTTCAGTCCTTTTTATGGCAGGCAGGCAAGAAGGGCCAGCCCTGATTATGGAAGGGTTCCAAGTCCCATTTACGAGAGATATCGTGGTCCTGTTAATGATAGAATTCGCAGTCCTTTTTATGACAGGCATCGCAGCCGATCACCAGTAAGACGGTCAAGGGCCAGAGGATATTAAGTACTTCGGGAATTGGGAATTCAAAAGGCTGTAGGAGGCTTCAAATATTAAATCAACTGTAAATTGTTCTCAAGAATTGGAGAGGGAAGATAAGCCTTAATTTTAAAGAGGGTTTTTAGGGATTTTATAGGGACAGTTTTGATGTATGTGTGTGTGCATAGAACAGTTAGAGATTCTGGGCATCGCAAGGGTTTTCCCTGCGCCAGAGGTGATTTCCTCCATTAAGGGGCAAGGATAGTTTCCTGAGGAAGGTTTCCTGGTCCGAGGATACATCATAGATGAGGCAGAGAGAGATCCAGAAGAGGCAACACAGAGCCACGTTGGGCAATGTAAAGCCATGCTAAGGTTGCGTAGAGCCTAAGCAGAGATTTAAAATTTGGTGGAGGATCGAGTTCTAGATTCAGGAGCCAGGGTATGAGATAGGGAAGGAAAAAAATCGAAGTTCCAGAGGAAAATCAATCAGTAAGAAGGGTGACGCTGAGTTGCGTAGGCTGGCACAGAGGCAACACAGAAGCAATGTGGGGCTTGCCATCTAGAGTTTGGTTCAGTATTGAATCTCCAGTGATAGTCTATCTCCAGTGATAGTCTAAGGTATCTCTCACTCATCTCTATGCCGATCAGAGTTTCTATATTAGATAACCAGTAAGGCATCCAAATAGTGTATTTGTAAATTACTGCTTAATAATACAAACCCTGAGTTGTTGCACCAATTTTCCCACATTGGTTTTTCCTAGGGACATTGGTCCAAAAACAACGGTGTCACTTGTGTGTGTTATTTCTTTCTTGCTCATATTCTTGTTTTCACATATTATTTAAAGGTGTGAAGGCTGCAATTGTATTTACTTTGATATTTACAGTAGAAAACAATAAATAACTTGCATGGATTAAAAAGTATAAGTAATATCAGTTATTTGCAATAGTGATTTGGGGATTTTCAAATTTTCACATTCACCGCTTTTTACAAATTTCAAAGAATGACCAATGTAGGAATAGTCAGTTGTTTAAGGAAAGTAGTCGAATTCACTTGCTGACAATTATATTCAACTTGAAACTACTTATAATGAAGAGGAAGAGTCGTGTTTCAAATGACACTAACATAATATGACCTATATAATTATTCTAAGCTATATAAAATCTTTTATACGAGAAGCTCTCGAATCCCTAAAAAAAATCTCTAAAAAGGCAAGGGAAAATGGTCCTTAGCTAGGCATATCCAGTATACTAATAACAAAAGCCCCAAATTATATGTAGTTTATCTAGTCTTCTCAAAATGAATTAATATTGGAGAGGGTTTATATGGATCTGTCAACCCAAGGGTGGAAGTAATTTCAATGAGAGGTATGAAGTTTAGAACTAGTTTAAGGAATTTATACTTCTTGACTATGTAGAGTCTGGAAATTACTATTATTTAGATGCTAATTCTAGCAACATTTTACAGATATAAATAGAACATATTTACAACATTTATGCAATTAAAAGCATATAAATAATGAAAGCCTCCAACCAAGAAAAAATTCGAAAAATAACCACATGAAGAAACCAAACTCCAAATTTATATCAATTGAACTACGATGAGGAACATCAAACCTCATATATTCTATTATTTGTATAGTAAAGTTAGACTATATTATATTACTAATATAATGGATTACTCATGTATTATATTACAATGGATGATTGGTTTATTATTCTTATTGGGATGTTTTCCAAGTTAAAGTTTTTAGCCATTTACAACATCCCCATATAGTTTTGTTGCCCAATCTAGATGCATTGAGTATAAATTAATTTCTGCCAATGCAACCTAGATCAAGAAATAACAAGATTTTTAGGAAAGCGCCATACCAGTGTTTACCAAAAAGGAAAACTAAATGCAAGTATTAATGCTTGTTACCATACATATAAATGCATGATTGAAGTATTCAATCTAAAAACGATCAAAGACAAATCTGTGTTGTATATTACCAAATAATAAAATCAAACCATGTGTGTAGTTCATCTTATAATTATATATTACAACCTCAGTTGATCTAAGGTCATTTGCTTCTTTGTATAAACTAGAGAATAATTTTAGGAGCATGCCCCCAAATTATGAACCAACATTGAATTTGACCAAATGGCTTTATGATGAAAATCACAATTGAAGCCTCATGCAAAATGTTAGAAAGTTCAATGCCCATTACATGACTTCTCTATTACTCTAATAGTGTACAATAATGTGCAACTTAGACTGGATGCTCCATAAGAGCTTCCTAGACAAAGAAGCAATGAATATGGAATAAAGGGACATTCACATTACACATATTAGGAATAGGCAAGAAAACATGATAAATACCCTTGACCTTAGCGGTGAAGCTAGATCATTACTCTATATGCATCAATGAAACACATGGTGCCATAATAGTTATAACATTGCAGGGATCATGTTCAAGTAAACAATTTCCACATTAAATGCAACTAAAAAACAAATTAGAGAATGCCCTATAATGAATGTATGAAGGTCAAAATGTGCATAAATGGGTAATTACATAATATTTTTCCTATAATGAATGGGTCTAATTGATGTGACTAATGGTCCATGTGTCTGTAGTGATGGTATGAAATAGGTTCCCTTACTAGCTCATAAAACATGCACCTTAAAAATGTTTTTAGTAACATTATGATATAATTTTTGACAACTGGCACATTTGACTCTCCAACCACTTCCTTGATATTAAAATATTTGTACACTTAATCTCCATGCATAAAGTGCACAATTGAGATATAAGTTGGGGTGTGAAAAAAATGAATGAATCTCTAAATAAAGTGTAGATATTCTAATGTCCGTCAATATGTATCTAAATTCTATCCATGACTCTTGGAAACAATAAAACATAGCTAAATAGAAAATGCAAGTTGTATTTAGATGGGTTTGTTCCAGTGTAAACTGAATTTTTCTTTAAATATCGCCTTACATTCTAATACATCTTGAGGAAAAGGAGACAGGGGCTTTCTTATTGAAAAAATATGAATGGTTTCATAGCGAGCAAATTTATTGGGGAGAATGGGTTGAATGCCTGGTTTCTACCTAAGATTTTTTATGTTCCAGTTTGCATAGTTCATTGGAAAAGTGAATATAT
>APFE031004489.1:0-14632 GCA_000404065.3 Pinus taeda | reverse complement strand
GATTGTCTAGTAAACCCCTTGCCTAGTTTCTCCAGAGCAGTCACTTTTTGATCCTTTTCGGACTCCTTAAAAGAAAAGGCTCTATTGAGCATTTGTCACTTCAAGCTCACTAAATATTCGAAGGCGACTAGAGTCATCTTTTGTCCTTTTCTTGACTCTTAAAACATGAAAAGGTCAAGTTGTGTCCTAACGTCTTAAAAATTTATTCGACCATGATTACATTTACCTTGTTAGATCTTGTTTGCGCTAGTTTTTAGTAGGGTCTTTTATCGTTAGCTTGTCTAGGATTTTTGTTTGATTCGATCATCCTGGCGGATCCATCGATCCTGTCTCCCGTCCCAAGTGACCAAGGGTCTCCTTCTTCTGTTGCTCCTGAGACTCTGGTTTGTGGTGACACTTTTCCTGTTATTCCAAGTGTCCAACCGTAGAACTCTCGTGCCCCAGAGGACGAGCTTTACGACTTGTTTTGGAACCCTATTTGGGAGCCTTCTAAAGAGGATTTTCCCTCTAATCCTATTGGTGTTTCGTCCCCAATGGCTTCTTCCGATATTGAAGACACATCTCCTGTATTGAGTGGAACACCCGTTATGTCGAGTATTGAGACTCCCATCCCGGCCACATCCCCGGTTATATCTACGCCCTACACTGTTACACCTCTCGGTATTATAGTGCTGACGCACTATAGATCTATGAGGGATGCCATGGGCTCTCCGAGTTCCTCTTCTATGTGGGACAATAACATTGTTCCCAGTACGGGACCTTTTGTTTCCCAAGTTCACCATACTGCTGTCACGTCAGTTCCGACCAATCCGACTGTTTGTGTCGCATCGTCAACTTTGGTTGCTAGTGCCGTTACGAGATCTTCTGTTGTAACTACTGTTTCCGGCCCATCCCATGGCCCAGCACGCAGTGGTCAGTCGGCACATGCTACCAGAGTCGCTCATCCTGCAAGCGGTGCCCCACCTTCTTCTAATGCCATTTCAGTAGGGCGGCATATTCTCAGTACTTGCATGCTGTCCAAAATCCAGGCGAGCAAGGCCCTGTCAATCATTATTTGTATACCTCCTTGCCAGTTGAACCCGCTGTTGAGGGTACAGTTTCGTTGAATGTAGCTTGGGGTACCACCGGTTATGGTGGTGGCCAGTTCCGTCAGAGTCAAGGGCAGCCATCTCAAGGACCATCATACCAAGGTCAGTCATCCTACACGCAGCCTAATTATGGGCAGCAGTATTATGACCAAACCTATCCAGGGCAACCTTGAGGCTCGCAAGGACAACCCTACCAGGGGAAACCTTCGGCCTTTGGTGGTCCATCTTATACATATCTTGGGAAACCTTCTGGAAACCTGGGATAACCTTATGCTGAACAAGGATAACCTGGACCCCAGCAGGGATACCCTTCGGGTCAACCCTATGGGAATCCGGGACAACCTTACACGTAGTAATGACAACCCGGAAACCAGCAAGGCTACCCTTCTGGGCAAGGTGGCCAACCTTACATGTAGCAAGGCCAGCCCACTGCTCAGCCTAGTCAGCCATCTGGTCTACAAGGACAACCTTCGGTTGCGCAAGGACAACCGAACGCCCAGCAAGTCCAACCTTCTCGGCAAGTAGGTCCGTCCCATATCTAGCCAGGACAACCTTCCAGCCAGATGGCCCAACCTCAGTCTTCGCAAGGATATATTTCTAGGCCGGCTCAATCAAGCATGCAGATGGTACCTGCTTCTCAACCCGGTCACCAGCCCTAGAATCAAACTGGTCTCGAGCTGCAAGGTGGGTATCAATCCCAACCTTCTTATCAAACGCAACCTGGTTCCCAGGCTCAATATGGAGCCCAGCCGTTATATGGATACCAACAACCCTAGGGGCAAAATCAATTTGCCCCGTATCAAAATTATCAACAACTACAGGCCACCCCTTATCAAAATTACCAGCAACCCAATGTTGCTCCTGCTGGTCAGTATGGTAACCAATGGGGTGCTGGGGGGCAGAACCAGAATCAACCATCCAGTTATGGATATAACCCTTATGGACAGAGTTCCTATGGACAAGGTCCTTTCGGACCAGGTCCATCCGGAAAAAGTCAATGGGGGCAACCGGCAACTGGATGGAACTCTGGCCCGACCTCATATCCGTAGATGTCCTTCAACCCGTAGCTCCCATTTCTAGCGATGTTGGAACTACCCGATGTGTCGAAGTTAAATAATGATCCCATTTTGCATAATCCACAATGGCCTCCAGTTCCAACTAAGATACCTAGCGATTGTCCCAAATTTGACAGTAAAGCTGGAGAGGATCCTCAAGCCCATGTAATGACTTATCACCTATGGTGTTCGTCCAATTCATGGCTTGATGATTCAGTTCGACTTCACCTGTTCCAAAGGACTCTCACCGACTCCGCTGCTAAATGGTACATTGAATTGACCCATGGGTCTTTTCAAGATTTCAATTCATTGGCTATGGCATTCCTCACTCATTTTCAGTTACCCATTCGATACGAAACCAGGACCCATCTCCTTATGTCTCTCAAGCAGGACACGGTTACGCACATCCCTGATCATATACATGAAAGGAGAAGGCGTCGTCGGTTGATCAAGTTTTGGATTCTTGATCAACTCCTCACCGATTGGTTCACAACTTCCTTTGTCCCTAAGATTGCACGGGACATTTCCATGGGAGCTTGCGTAACTGAAGAGAAAGCTATCACGCATGCTCAGTACCTTGACTTAGTGTATTCTCAGTCAGGTACTTTGTATGAGTATTTTCCTGATTCCCCGAGACCCGGTACATCCAAGGCTTTGCCAAAGCCATATGTTGATGGAGTTATTGGCTCTGTAAATCCGTCGTCCAAAAAATCATCCTCGAACCCTGGGAAGCAAAAAACGAATGCTTCTAACGAAAACAATTCTCAGGGTGGTTCAAATTCTGGAAGTACTTTCGAGGTTAACGTCGTCCAGTCCACCATGGCGAGTAAGGCCTCGAAAGGAAAGAAAAAGGGGAAAACAAAAAATAAGTCTGAGCAACCTAAACAGGATTCCTCCAAACCTCCATCTGAGGAAGGAACTAAACGAAAACCCAAGTATCCTTGTCTCATCTGTGATGAGGATCACTATACCAAAGATTTCCCAAGGCGGTCTGAGGTTAGTCGTTTGTTGAAAGGTGCCCCTGGGATTCCTACGATTCTGAAAGAACCTTTCCCCTCTCAATAGACTCAAATGGTGGTTGATCCATCTTCGTCTTCATCTCCCTTTGGTTCCCAAGTGTTCATGGCTGGAACCATTCCCGTTCATGTAACGACTCGAACAAAGGAGTATCCGTCGTCTGCCGGGAAGGAGCCTGAGGTCCCCTCAAGTGCTCCTTCGTCCAGTTCTGGTTTGCTCCATATCGAGAGACCAAGTACTGAGACGACCATCTGACCCCCTCCCAAAGGAGTACTCAGGAGATCATCTTACAACCCAAATGCTTGTAATGCCTAGCACTATAGCGTAGTTGAGGAATTAGCACAGGCTCCATCGGCTATGTCCACCTTAGAAGTTCTCCAGAGCTGCCCCCCCCCAGAGGAAGTCCTTGCTATCGGCCATCAGTGGCATCGACCCGGCAGATTCGGATTTGATTACCTTTGATCTCGAGAGCCATGTCCCAAGACAGCCTCATCAGATCGTCTTTCTCATTCAAGTCATCATCAATTCCAAAATGATCCATCATACAGTTATTGATGAGGGCGCATCAAGTTGCATCATGTCTATTGCTTGTTGGAAAGCGATCGAGTCTCCGACCTTGAGCCAGTCTCCTATGACACTGGAAGCCTTCGATGGGAGAGAATCTCATCCCTATGGTATTCTTCAACGATTGTTGATCACTTTAGAAGGGAAAACCGTTGAGGTAGAAGTTGAGGTCATTGTTGCAAATCTTACCTACAACCTCCTTCTGGGCCGGAGTTGGACATATGCCATGCGTGCCGTGGCTTCATCCCTCTTTCGTGTCATTCGTTTCCCTCACCAAGGGAAAATTGTCATGGCAGACCAACTCTCCTTCTTCGCTTCCTCTTCTGAAGGAAATGTGCCTTTCATGGAGCATACCTCCATCCCTTTCGAGAGTGTGGGAGCCGAGCTCTTCAAAGATCCCGCCCTCATGGGTGTTTTCTCCCTCCCACCTCCAAACCTTGCCTCTATTAGCATGATTTTGGTTCGTTCTAACCCTTGAGTTCTTCCACCCATCGACCAGATAGAATCATGGGGTGAGGAGATGCCTTTGAGTCCTGCCGAGCCCAACTACACCGAAATCGATGTTGTATCGGCTCCTCCTGCTGAACCCGCTTCTTTAAGCAGAGCTCTTGACTCATACAACTATTCCCCTTGGTTTGGAGAATGTGCCTCCTCGGATCCATTAAAGGAAATATTTCCTTCTGACAAAGCCATCATAGAGACCATGTCTCTTGAGGAACCTCCATGGTTCAATCTTCATCACCATTCCTCGTTTCTCCCTACCCTTCGGGAAACATTGGCCTGTCTCGAGTAGTTTGTTCCATGTCTCCCTTCACAACCTCTTCAGACGCCTATTCAGGTCTATCAAGTATCGTCTGAAGGGAATTTGGGGAACATTACGCAGACCCAACCTGTAGACATCTCTGTTAAACCAGGGATTGTCGAGAACATTTATATAGGAGTCACTTGCACTCCTGAGGAAATTCAGATCTATATAGCTCTATTTCGCGAGTTTCGTGATGTCTTTGCATGGTCTTATGAAGAGATGCCCGATATTGATCCAAACATTGTAGTGCATGAGATACCTACATATCCAGGAGCTAAACCTGTTCGTCAGCGTTTACGCCCTATGCACCCCCGCAAGGCTACATCTATCAAAGCGAAAGTTGAAAAACTTCTTAAAGTTGGTTTCATTTACCCTATCCCACTCACATATTGGGTCTCTAATATTGTCCCTGTCGATAAAAAGCAGGGAACTATTCGTGTATGTGTCCACTATCACGATATTAACCGAGCTTGCCCGAAAGATAACTACCCCACACCTTTCATTGACCAACTCATTGATGAGTGTGCTGGGAGTGAGATATATTCATTTATGGATGGCTTTTCTGGCTACAACCAGATTAATATCGCACCTGCTGATCAACACAAGACGGCCTTTATCTGTCCGTGGGGGACTTTCGCTTATAAAAGCTCCCTTTCGGTCTCAAGAATGCCGGTGCCACTTTTCAACATGCGATGTCTTATGCCTTTCATGATATCCGGCACATCGTACAGCCTTATCTGGATGACCTTCCCACTCATTCGGCTAAGCGCCAAGACCATCCATCACATCTCCGTGAGATTTTTCTCCGCTGTTGACACTACAATATCCGACTTAATCCACATAAATGTGTCTTTTGCGTAGAATCTAGTCGACTTCTCGGGTTTATTGTCTCCCGAGAGGGCATCCGCTTGGATCCCCTTAAAGTCGAAGCCATTTTGAATCTTCCTCCCCTTGCTTCTTTGCGGCAACTATAGAGTTTGCAGGGTAAAGCAAATTTCTTATGACGATTTATCTCGAATTATGCCGAAGTGGCAAAAGGTTTCACACGGTTACTCAAGCATGATACCTCGTTTCGATGGGATGCCATAGCTGAAGAGTATTTTTCACATCTTAAAACTCTTATGGTTTCCGCGCCTTTGTTGCGGCCTCTGAATTATCATCGCAATTACACGTTGTATTTGGTCGCTACTGACACCACCATCAGTATGGTTCTGGTTCAGGATGATGATGATGGCACTGAACACATTATCTATTACCTTAGCCATAATTTGTTAGACACAGAATCTCAATATGCTTTTGTCGAGAAATTGGCCCTCGCTGCTGTATGCGCTGTTCAACGCTTCCGTCATTACATCTTGTTGCGTACAATGACAGGATCTCCGATTGCAACCCTATGACCTACATTCTGTCACGCCAGTTGCTGGGGGGCAAATACTCGAAGTGGATAGTCATCCTCCAAGATTTTGACTTGGAATTTACTACTACTAAGTCTAAGAAATCGCTTGTCTTTGCTAAGCTGTTGTGTTCTTTGCCATCTACCGCTACCTCCTCTCAGTTAGAGGATTCCATTCCAGACGAAACTCTCTTCCTCATTAGCACCCTCGATCCCTGGTATACGGATATTATTTTCTACTTGCAGACATCCTCTTTCCATCCCGAGACCTCTAAGGATGCTCTCCGACGGATCCGACATCAAGCCCAACCATATTGCATCATTGGGGACACCCTGTACCATCTTGGTGTTGACTCTGTTCTTCGCCGATGATTGACTTTCAAAGAAGCAAAGAGAATTCTTAATGAGTGCCACTCAGGTGGATGTGGCGGTCACATGTCTGGATATGCCACTGCATAGAAAATCCTCCGTGATGGCCATTTCTGGCCCTCCATTTTCAAGGATTGCATTCTTGTTGTTCGTTCATGTCATGAATGCTAGATTTACCAACGGAAGATGTGTGCACCCCCTGCTCCACTACACCTCGTTGTAACCTTTGGCCCTTTCGCCAAATGGTGCATCGATTATGTGACCTGTAACCCTCGCTCGGCTAGGAGGCATGGGTACATCATCGTTGTTGTTGATTATTTCACAAAATGGGCCGAGGCGATGCCTACATTGTCTGAAGATGGTCACACCGCGGTGCAGTTTTTGTTAAACCATGTTATTTCACGGTTCGAAGTACCCCATGCCATCATCACTGATCACAGAAAGCATTTTCGTAATCACATGATGACCGAGTTAACAACCCAGTTGGGCCTCAGGCATGATAGTTCGACCCCATACTATCCTTAGGCAAATGGTCAAGTGGAAGGCATGAACAAGGTTTTGCTCACGATGCTTCAAAGAACTGTTGGCATGCATAAGTCCAATTGGCATTTGATGCTGTTCTCTGCTTTGTGGGCCTACCGTACCTCCGTGAAGAACGCCACCGGTTTCACTCCTTTTCAGTTAGTTTACAGACTAGAGGTGACCCTTCCTATTGAGTGTGAGATTCCTTCATTAAAGATAGTCATCGAGTTGCTCCCTGATACTACTCCGGTAGAAGAGCATCTTCTTTACTTAGAACGGCTGGATGAGACTCGTCGTCTAGCCTCCTTAGCTATTGAAGCTCAGAAGAAGCGAGTGAAAACTCACTTTGATAATATTGTTAATCCCCGCTCTTTCACTGTGGGAGACTTAGTACTCCTCTATGATCAAGCTAATGATAAGCTGGGGGAAGGAAAACTCGAGCATATGTGGCACAGGCCCTATATTGTGAAAAGAGTTTTGCAAAAAGGCACCTATGAGCTTATTGATTATGAAGGTAACCCCCTAGATAGGCCTCGAAATGGGCTTTATCTCAAAAAATATTATGCATGAGTCCAGGCACTCTCTTTTTGTACATATGTGTGCTTTCAGCAAGTGTGTTGTGTGTGCATGTTTTTAGTTTTTATCTTGGTATGTCGGCACGATTTCCGCTTATTGTGTCTTTTTCTTCTTGAACAGATGTTTGGATCGCCTTACGTTGGTTTCGCTGATGGTGCTTCCCGCAGTACGCGTAGCATGTCGTCTGCGGCATGGGTGATCTACGATCCTCATGGCGAGTTAATAGACATTCAAGGAGTTTGTCTAGGTTGTGCAACGAACAATGTTGCTGAATATAGTGTTGTGATTGAATTGTTAGCTGAGGCGGTTAACCTCGGCATTCATGCATTGATTGTGAACTTGGACTCTCAACTTGTAGTCCACCAACTCAACGGACGTTGTTCCATCAGAGATCTTCGTATTTTAAGGTTGTATTTACATGTTAAGTTATTAGAAAGGGATTTTGATTTCATTACTTATCAACATATTCCAAGATGAATTAATACGTTAACCGATGCATTAGCTAATTATGTGTTGGACAGGCATCTGCATAATATGTGATTCAACATAACACAAGAAGCATAAAGTACAATAAACAATAAAACATATGTATATATATATGCGTGTCCAGAATGTTTGCACCCCGTGCATCATTAGAAATAATACATGTCCGTCTAAATACATCCGGAGACAACATGTCTCTCAAAACATATGCATGAAAAGAAAAGCCTAGATATCTAGTCTCGGTGGTGCTCATGGTAGCACGTCACCACCCACACTAGATGCCTCAAGAGCTGGTGAATATGAGTTGGCACCGCTACTGTGTGCCTCTGGTACGCTAACGGGACATCCGCTAGCCGAGCATAATCCAAGATCCCTCGAGTGATAGCCTTGAGGTTCTGGATGAGCTCCCCTCTGTCACCGCCCTCCTCCTGAGGATTTTCTCCTGCTGCTGCTGCTACTGGATGTCTTCTCGCAACGGAAGACAAGCTAGCTGGACGCTCTAGGCTGACATCTGCAGATGCATATAAAGGTCATTAGGATGAGCATGTACTAATAACAAAAAAAAAACATAAAAATATAAAAAATGAGGACGTACCAATCTCCTCGTCCCAGTCCTCTCCCTCCGGAAGGGGAAGGTCAGGGTCTCTAGTGAAGTCTGTCCCTGCATACGGCTAGTCTTCCACCATGATCAGTTGGTGGCAAAGCCACCCGAAGAACTCCGGTCTGAAGGCCATCTGTTGGCCGCCACCACCCCTCGGCATCAGTGCAACCATTGAGCCATCCTCGGCTCCCGAGGTGCTGGGTCTGCCACAAAGGCCCCTTGGCCCTAGAAGCTTGGCACACATTCCAAGAAGAACGTCACCAAGAGGAACCATACCCGGACTGCTATAGCTTGCCCCACTTGGCCTTTGTCAGCTGCCTCTTCATATTAGTCGTCACAGCTGACGCCCAATTGAAGATCGTTGGGCTAAGGCACTCTATGGCTAATAGTAGGTGGTTCTTCATAGCTTCGTGAGGCACTTGTGCCCCCGCAGCTCGTGTAAGAGTGAATAGTAAGGCTCTCAGTGTTAGATCCTGAATGGTGGAGATATCCACCTTCTAATTTCCCTACCCATATCTTGCCTCCGGGAAAATCCTAGCCTTCACTTCATCCATCTTTTCTCCAGATGGCTTGCTCCCAGTCAACCGAGGCACCAGCCCTCGTCGCAACAATCCTGTCAAGAAATAGACATCTGATACGTCCAACTCTAGTACCTGTTCCTGTATCCGGAACATCTGTTCCTCTACGTCCCACAAGTCGATCAAGTACTGTAGGAGCTCTGGTTGAGCTCACAAATAGGATAACATGAAGAATTTCTTGAGCCCACATGCTCTGAGAGCCTCCATGCAATCCTCGTCAGCTAGGGGTAATGTGTCCACTTGGTCATGTTCCCGTCCCTTCCATGTCATCACCATTTTTTCAGATTAATCTGCAAATACAAGTCAAAATGATGCATTAGAATCTCAAAATGGGGTTTAGATTTGTTAAAATTAACCAAAAAATGTGCGCGGTCGTTGGCGTGACTATTTCTAAAATAGTCGCGCCCATGGGCACGCGCCCTATGGGAAATTTGCCCCATTGGCATGGGTCCGTGCCCGAAACCTGCGCCAATGGGCGCAACCCCTAAATTTCAAATTCCCCCCATAGGAAATGAAAATGCAGTTAAAAGCAAATTTCAAACAGATGAAAATGGAGCTAAGGACAAGACCGCTTACCTGGCACTGATGGCACTCGAAATGGTCCACCGGATTGGTTGCAATCGTCAACTGAAGGTCGCACTCCAAAAAGCCCTAATGTTGCTCTCCAAAGGTAAAAAGTGAAAAGTAATTTTTATTTTACCATTTTCCCCTTTTTATAGATTTTTGGCCCTAATTAAGCTTTAAAAAGTCATTTCATGAATATTTTTATGGATATTTGTGTCAAAAATGGGTTTTACACCGATTTTTTGCAGCAACAGGTGTTTATGGAAGCTTTCATGGCCAAACGAGTTGTATTTTATACTTTTTCGGGCTCAGTAAATACATGAAAAAGTCCCTTTGGAGTCATCTTCTGCTGTTTTCTCACTCTCTAAACATGAAAAGAATGCCGAGTTCGTCCTCTCGACTCGTTAAACGAACATGAGAGGCGGTCGTCTTTAAACCCTTTTCTGACTGTTTAAAAACGAAAAGATCATCAGACCCTTGTCGTTTCCGGTCCGTTAACGGTCATCAAACAACGTGGTTTTGATCACTTTTTTACTTTTTCAGATCATAGTCACTACTTATGAAAAGTACTCCCCGGTTGTAATGACCGGGCGGTTCTTTCGAGAATGGTTTTATACTTTTTTGGGCTCGAGACACACAAATTTACAAAAAAGGACACCCCTGGAGTTTCCTTTTCGCTGTCTTTTCAAACTCTCTAAATATGAAAAGGCACCGAGTTTTTCCTTTGTCAGACTCGTTAAAAACTAATGACATCGGGTTCCGTCGAAATGACACCTCTCAAGCATATGCTATCCCCATCAAGCTTGTCATCCAAAAATAACCAGGGTACTCGCCAGAAATGGTGGGGGGAATAAAGGAACCGTAATCATCGTCGTGTTGGCAGTATGTCGCTCTTTACCATGGCACTCGTCTGCATTTGTGTCTGGGTCGGGATATCTCATTTTGGTTCACATTTGCCTCTGTGGGTTTGGGTTATCCTGTTTGACTATTTATCTGCTCATCGCCTTGTCACCATGACCCCTGATCACTTGATGTCAAATACTTCCAAGTCCACTGTCGTGCCGCCGATATGTTCAAGAGAAGTTGACCTTTGCAGAATACTCAACCTCCCTCTGATGCTTCACACAAAACATTTTTTCCTTCTCTGTATCATGTCGATGATGTGGAAAACATTATGGCCCACCTTTGATCAAGGTTACTTCCTATCGACTTCAGCTCATTATCCAGGAAGTTGACTTAGAGACTCCCTTCAGGTACCTTGGAGCCTGCATGCCTCAATGGCAGGTTCTTCATGTTCGACGTGAGGTTTTCATCATTGGCCTCCGGTCGGATGATTCTATGGGTGTTCGACACTGGCTCATTGATTCGCACACCGTGGATTGTACCTATAGTACCTTGGGGACCATTGTCATTATTGGTGGTACCTCTCGCGTCTGTTAACAGTTTTCATCATTTACTGGTAACCAGACAATGTTCTCGCATGTTCAACTTTGACTCCCATATTCGCATGCTTGAACTTGTACTTTGTTCGGGTCGAGTTGGAGCGCAAGACCCTGGATTATCATGATCATTACATGAATCATTCACTGGATGGATGCGACCATGCTTGAGTCTATTCTTTGATCCTCATCAGATGGCTGTGTTCATACTTGGGATCTAGATTTTTATGTACTCTGTTATGGATGGCTGTGCCCATGCCATGTACATCATGTATTTGAGACATCAGTTGTACTTCGTGCAGGTTCTCCGGCAGCCGTGTTTTCAGTCGACCATGTTCTTGTAAAGCACTTCACCCCTCTCAATCTCAGGCTTCATGCTTTAGGGGGCATCTATTACACAGTATTTTGTCACCGTCCATGTTACCCCTTCTCCCGTACATTGGAGGACCTATTTCGGGACCTGTGAGAAGTGACATGACTTGCAAACACTTGCTTTGTATCCCTTAAAGTATGTACTCCATGTGCCTTGAAGACACCTTCTGCAAAATACCCAAAAATATAGCCCTTTCTCCATTGGCGCTATTCCACAGTGTATTACTCACGCCAATGGGGTAAATCCTCCAAAGAGGGCGTGCCAACTAGCGCTCTATCTCAGAGTCGCACTAGCGCCAACCCAGTTGGGTAAAGTTTTTAACAATCAAACTTCCGAAGGTTCCTTCCACCTTATCCATGAACTAATTCCAGTTCTAGTTGGTTTAGTTGGGCTTCGTATCTCCCAAGGAGGGAAGTAGTTCTCCACGTCTCATGGAAGCTTCCTAATGATAAGGAAAATCCCATGATTCAAGTGGATGGTCTTATCTACTCCTCCTATCTCTATATAAGCTTGTTCTTTCCCCTTTGACAAGCTAGTTGGTAATTCTTGGTTAGTAATTCTACTTTTCAAGCTCCCAAAGTCTGAGAATTGCTAGGCTCATCTTGCAAGAGGTCTTTTTCATCCCTATGAGGCTAAATCCTTAAGGAGGAGATCCATGTCCAAGTGATCAAGGAGAGAGAGGCTTGTTCCCATCCCCTACAAGCTTTGCAAGGCATGTGTTGCTGATTCACCCAGCCAAAGGAGGATTTGTGTTGGGTCCCTATAATGCTAGTGATTAACCCATTACTATTGTAGTTATACCCCTTATTAATATTTTTGTGCCCCTATTGCCCACATATTGTTATTACTGTGCCCCATAGAATCCCTCTATTGTTATTTTTGTGGCTTTATATTCTTATTGTTAGGTCAGCTGGTTTGTATTGTGACTCCTTAGACTCCTATATATAGAAAGGAGGTTTTTTCATTTGAATCATCGAAGAATTGTTCATTTATGTAATTTAAAGGAGGTTTCCCCCACGAAGAGGCTGAATTCTAAGGCGTTGATCTATCTTTTCTATTTTTTCTTGAGCTGGTTTCATAACATTTGGTATCAGAGCTTTGGATTCTAGGGTTTCGTTGCTCCAAACAAGTCATCGTGGCATTTTTGCTATAACTTTTTTCTGTGATTTTTCAGAAGTCACAAAACAAACCCATTTGAGAAGAAATCGTGTTGAACCTTGGGTCCAAATTTCAGAGCTTTTCATGCGATATTTGCGGAGATATGATCTGAGGAAGTTGGTCTTTTTGCAGACTCCTGAATTACATTCCAAACAGGTGACCTGGGGAAAATCGTCATAACTTTCTCTCTGGGGATCGGATTGAAATTTCATCAGAAGGTTTAGAAAGAGGACGGACTGTAGTTTCTTGTATGCGTTTTTCAGATCCAAAGGTCGAAACAGTGACTCGTGGCACGTCGTACAAGTTCACTCTACTGAACTAGTCTATAATCAAGTCACTGTTGGAGATTTAACATAACTTTTCCTTGGAGAAACCAATTTGGGTCAGACTTGTGGCATTGGAAAGAGGACACAAAGGGCTACTATAGATCACAAATTCAGAACTAGATGATTGGAAAGTACAAATATACATTAGAGACAACATCAAGCTCCAACAAAGTGAAAAAAGGTGTGTAGATTTTCTTAAATTTTTGCTTAAGCTTGGTTTGAAAATTTATTTTGAAGGAATTAAAAGGGCATAATAGAGCATTATTATCAGTAACTGATGCCCCAAGGAAAGAAAATGCAAACGCCTAGTAAGGAGCTTGGAATCTCTAGCATGACTCATGAAGAAGAAGAAGAAATGCTATATGATATATCAAAATTACAAGAACAAGTGCAACAAATGTCACTTGCACAAAAAGAAACAGAATCTAATAGGGATGGTTTAAGGAAAGATGTATAAGCTAAGATGGATGGTTTAAAGAAAGGCGTAGAAGCTAAAATTGATGGCATGGATGATAAGATGGAAGAATTGGAGATAAATATGAATAAGTTGCTACAAGAAATGGTCAATAAGGGTGAAAGGGTACTAAAGGAAACTCATGATGAGAACAAAAGAAATGTTAATCATGATTCCATAGACTCTAATGTTGGATCGAAGACTCACCATATTTCAAAAATCGATATGAGGAAGTTTGATGGCAAGGATCCTGCCACATGGATATTACAGATGGAGCAGTTCTTCGATCTCAATAATGTGCAAAACACACAAAAGGTACGTATGGCAACTCTATATTTGGAACCAAATCAGTTTGTATGGTATCAATGGCTTTTCTCTGGTAAACAATTTATCACTTGGGCAATTTTTATGGAAGAATTGATAGCACATTATGAGGATACCAAAAGCAACACTTTTTTTAGTCAATTGATAAGTCTCAAACAAAAGGGTTCAATAATGGAGCACATTGAGGAGTTCCAAAAATTGAACATAAGGGTAAAAGATATTCCAGAGCAGCATAGGATTGATGTGTTCATAGGGTCTTTAAAGGATAATATCCAACATGATGTTCGCCTTTGGGAACCTGATTCATTAGAGAAAGCATTCATGTTAGCAAGAAAAATGGAAAGCAAAATTATGGCAACCAGGAAGCATACCACTCACAACTATAAAGACGGAAGTGTTGTTGCCCCTAGTCTTCCACAACCTATAAGGTTGACACCACAAAAATTGGAAGAAAAAAGAGCAAAAGGGCTTTGTTACAGTTGTGATATTAAATACACTAAGGTCATAAGTGTGCTGAGAAGAAATTATTCTACATAGATTGTGAAGAGGAAGAAGAAAAGGAGCAAGAAAGGTCAAAAGAAGAGATATACTCCAGGAACAAAGCCTAGATGAAGATCAAATGAATTCGACCATATCTTGTAATGCATTGGTGGGAATTACCACTCCTCGAACCATCAAGATAGAAGGACAAATCAAGAAGAAAAAGGTAATAGTGTTGATTGATTCAGGAAGTACCCACAATTTTATTCATTGTAAGGTAGCCAAAGAATTGAATTGCTTCTTATATCCAACACCAGAGTGTCAAGTGATGGTTGCAAATGGAGGAACAATAAATTTCTCTGGAAAGTGCCATAATATCAAGCTATCGATGGGAGAATATGTATTGACTAGCCCAATGCTTTCCATTCCAATGGAGGTGCTGATGTTGTACTAGGAGTCCAAT
>APFE031004488.1:22984-46994 GCA_000404065.3 Pinus taeda | reverse complement strand
CAATCTCTATTTCTAAATATGTTTTCTTCTAGATTAGCCATGGATATGAATTCTTAATTGCTCATGTCTAAACTAATTCTATCATTGTGAATATTGTTTAAGAATTCTTAATTTCTCTTAAGGAATCCTTTCATTTTTCCTTTGTTAGCATAGTGAAAGATTCTCAATTTCCTTTCACTCACTAATTCCATAACTTCATCACAAAATCTAAAAATTGTTCCACAGATGCCTATCTGGCTTTGCAGCAACACTCTGTCTTCATAAACATACTTCAGCAGCACACTACCTGGATTCCATTGCCCAGTGGCCCTAACTGTTTTGTAATCTATACCTCAACTCTGTTTGAATTCACCAACCAACCAAATTCAAAACAAAAACTAGCACACTATAACTAGCCTAAAATCATCCACCAAACAAAGCTAAATCATAAAGAGAGAGCCCTCTCTGGTTGCAGGTAGGCTAGGACCTGTAACTAAAAGATTGGTTAGTGGTTACCTCGACCATATTCCCTTTAGGAAGCAGGGAACAACCTGATTGATAACAGCTGGAAAAGATACACACTAGCCATAGTCCCGAAAATGTGTAAACAAAGGTAATAAATATAGGGAAATTAATTTTCTCTATAGTTTTAATTGGTATTCAAGTATGTTGGTAAAGCTGAGAAACAACTAGGTTCAAGTGGAAGAATTGTCCAACAAGTGAAGCTACGGTGGAGTTGTTATAATCAATCTCCAAATGGGAGATTATTGGGTGTGGAGCTTGATTATCTTCCAAATTCAAAGGACTTTTTTTAGCTGCATTTGGATCCTAGACCCTCATGGGGGGTGTCGAGGGGCTTACCCCCACACCACTGAGGGGGGTCTAGTGGGGTTGGAAATGTGCTTTTAAGCCTCCCCTTCAAAGGGTTTGGGGGAAACAACCCTGAAATAATCTTTTATGAGAAAATTTGCCTTGTAAAATAATATAATTTCAAAGTCAATTTGAACTATTCATTAGGCAGAAGATCTAATGGTAGAAGTTATGTTAATTTAGGGTTTTTTACCCTAGAAGGAAACTGTTGATTTATATGAGGGAATGGTTTTGCAGTTATGTATTATTCTGTTAGAAAAAGAGAGGAGACTGTGTGAGAGTGAAGACAAAGTAACAACATATGTGTTTTAGGTTGTTTTCTTCAGTTTGTTGGAACATATAAAAGCAAGGACTAGTTGTTTCTCCATGGAAGTAGCCTATATTACATGAAACAACCTCTCTTGTTTCATGTTGTTGTCTCTCTTGTTTTATGATTTTATGTGTTTCCAATATTTCTATTTCATTGCATTGTTATTTAATTTCTAACAAGTAGGTGGTTCTCTCACATCTCCAACACTACAGAAGCCCTCTATTGAACCCCACGACCTCCTCTCTTGTTGGTTATAGCGTTGATGTAGTGAAATTTTGTTGGAACTCACCCTTGGAAGGAATGGTGAATTTTTCATTTCTGCCATCTTTCTTATATCCTAAGGATTTCAGCAATTTTCCCTTGAAGTTGGTCAAATCTCTTTTCTTCCAATATGTTTGTAACTCAACCCTATGCTTAGACTATTCATAGCATTACTTAGCCTTTTAGATAATGTCTAGATTTTTGCCTTATGAAACTCAATTCTATCTTGGTAAGATTGTGGTAATCTACTGAGGTAGCTTTGATCTTCACCTTCTCATCTCTGATACATGGAGCATACCTAAATAGCTCTAAGAATATGTTGGTGTATCCATCTGTAATAAGCTTCCCTTGCTCATGTTCGTGGATCCCTTTAACTTTGTTGGCAGAGTAGGTACTTCTCACATAAATATTTCTCAAACTTTCCCTGTCATAACTCTTTCTCTCTAACTCCCTTGACATTTCTCAAATATTCTCACCATATATCAACTTTTCCCTTCAAGATGAAAATGGAAAATTTTCCCTTCATGTTTTGAAAGTTGTCATGTACTCTAAAGTCTTTCTTCATTCCCAAAAACTAGGCTCCAACCTCTTCTAATCCGAAATTATGCAGGAACACAAAAGAATACAGATATAAACATGAACACATAGATGTAGTAGAAATAAATCTTCATTTCATTAATATCAAAGGATTTGAAAGATGCTTACATATAAAATGGAAATAAACTAGCTTGGGCGATGGTAGCTTATCTCTGAGAAGATATGTGGCAATTACATGCCTCTAAACTGTGTTACAATAAGGCTCATGGGCCTTTTTATTATTGAATAACAAAGGGGAACCCTAAACAACCAAAACCCTCAACCTAGGAAATGGAGCACTAGGGGTTTGTGGGCCCCATTGGGGGAATTTGGGAAGGCAACTTCCCGGTGTTGTAACTTGGTCATATGATCTTTCTTTGGATCATACAATACCTTGTCCTGACGATGAGCCACACTAGTTGGTTCGAAACGCGTCGGAAAAGGTATTTATCTATGTGATTTACGCCTAAATTCTTCTTATAATCATACAATACCTGTTGAGAAATAGAAACAAGAAATTTTAGTTTAATTTTTCCCTGAATTAAACTGTGAATTAAAATAGAAATGTTTTCTCATAGTGATGAGCCTCATCATTGGGTAACTATATGGACCTTAATCGACCTCATAGCTTAGTTAAATCAACTCTTTTCACAATTTATTACATATTTTGATTGTATTTTGTTTAATGAGATGAGTCAAAGTGAGGTATTATGCCTAGTGGACTAATGTGCTTTAATTGTAGGTTTTGGTGAGAAAATCATGGAAATTTTGGCTAATTAAAGGTTGAAACTCGAATGAGACAAGGAGGATAGATTTTAGGAGGTAAATCCTCCTCATCTACTCCTCACTCATTCGAATATTCCTCCATCAATCGCACTAGCTCGGAGTACAAGCAACCAAGACATGGAGATCAAAAGGCAGCTGAGCAAGTGATAGTTAAAGAGTTAGTTATCTCAAGTTTGGGAGCAGAGCCTCCCTAGATTTAAGGAAGTCATTGGAGACTTCATTTGTATAAATAAAGAGCCCTAGAGACTCATTAGGATTCAAATTTGTGTTGTAAAAACACTAGTCATTTTCGAGTTCAAGACTTGTGGAAGACATTGTTATGTAATTTTGTGATTTGTTAATGAGAATGAGCATTTCCTTGATCTAGCACTGAGTTGACTCAGAGGGCTGAAGATCTTGGTTTAGGGCCCAACCTTAGCAGCAAAGGCTCCTCTTCTTGTATTTGTATGTTTAGTTGATTTCATAGTTGAATTGTCTTTAGAATTATTTCATTACAAGTAGTTGTAGATTTGATTAGTTTGCTTCCATTTGTGCTTTAATTCAGCAGTAGCTTAAAAGAGATAAAGTATCATAAAAAATATTTCAGTAGGTGGTTTTGGCCTCAATCCTTCCTTCAGGAATCATGGTTTGAGGAAAGAGCTCTTATGCAGCCCCAAAAAGACAGAATTCCACTTTCTCATGGAATCTAAGGTTTTTCTGTACTTAGCCTAGCATTTGATCAGTTTTCAAGAGTAGGATTTAGTTATCATTTCTTCTATATTTAGTATTACATTATAACTCACCAATTTTTCATCTAATTATGCAATTTTCCCTCATGCATGAAGTAGGCAACTAGCTCATGAAATTATATTTTCCCTAGTTAATTGAAATCCTTATTGTTTACATGATTTTTGGGTAAATGTCAATGTTTGATTCAGTGCAGGTGTTTCAGAAGTACATAGACATTTCATGATCAGCAACCTCATTCCAACTGCATCCACCCATGATCATTCCTTTCCTTCACTAAAACCCTCACCAATTTCATCATTTCACAAGAATACTTCTCCAAGTTTGTTGAGCAAATCCAGCCATCTCTCACTCTACTTTTGAGTTCTGAAATGGTCCTAGGCACTCCCTTGCCTCATTCCATCCACAAAGCACCTTCCCTAATCCTTCCATCACCTTCAACATCCCTCCTTTTTCTCTCGATAGTATCCTGTAGAAATACATGGGATCCTATAGGTTTTCAGGACATCCTGTAGAACGCATTAAGACATCTTGTAGGTTTACCTGTAGTGGCCTGTTTTGAGGCCAAGTTGAGGAAAAAGCCTCTAGGAAGCTATAAGAGGACCCCTACTGGTATCCCAAGCCTTCTGACCATTCACCATCATCCCTAAGCTACCTGCCACATCACCAAAAGAGGTTATCTTTCACACTTTCACATAAAAAAGGACAAAAAGAAAAACAGATTTATTTTGTTCATTTACATGCACAACAGTAGAATGTCTGATGTTTTGAATTTGCATGCTTAGGACAGTAGGATTTCATACATGCTAAATTAGAATTCTTTTGAAGCATAGCCTCTTAGCAGTTAGTTAGAAAATGGTGTGTTTAAGCATTTGATTTCAGTCTTTTTCCTTACTGCAGTAGACAAGCTTTCTCTTAGTGTAGATTTCTCTTTTCCTCATTGGTAATATTCAAGACTCTTCTGAATCCATAGAAGTCTATTTTTAAACCTTAGTGGTCTATTGCCAGCTTAGCGAGGACAAAGAGTAGACCCATCACATTAACATGTGTATGCAGCACTGCAACCTCCAAGTTTGTACGAACCCCAGGTTGATAAAGTAAATTTGGTAGCTCCAGGAGTTACAAAATTCTTGTTGCAATACTGGTGCTCATCATATAGAAATTTGAAAATAATTAATTAAGTTTAATTAACTTAATTGTTTTAGGAAATTCGAATTGGAAGTCTTTTAGAAGACATGTATATGTTCTCCCTAACTTATAGGAGTTAAGAATGAGTTAAGAATGAGTTATGATTAGTTAAATCCTTTATTGAGTTAAGTCCAGTTAAATTAGTTCCAAACAGTTTCAAGAACTAATAGTGAGTAAACAATCAGTTGGGACACTAGTGACCTAATTAGTGCTACTCTAGTAAATTGAAGATTCCACCATCAAAAACTCATGCATGTCGATTGTGAGAAAGATCTAGTCGAGATTATAGTGCATAGGCAAGGTACTATTTGTTTTAGATTTTTCTGAGTTGCACTAATAGTGCATGCATTCAAGAATTGATCCTTGAGGTATTGTGCTATTTTTAGAGGCTTTATTTCCCTTTAAATACAAGATATCATTCATAGGAATTACACATTGGAATAGAGACTTGGATAGCTTGTGAATTGGCTAAGCTTTGGCATTAAGCTTGCTTATGAGTTGGAGATTGAATTTGTTGAGTGCTGGGATTGTTATAGAGGGTACAAGCATTGTAATTTCATCTTGATTTTCCAGATTAATACAAAACAAATAGTGGGGTTTTGAGCTGTGGATTTCCCCAGATATTTATTATGTGATGTGCCTGTGATTCTCTTCCTCTATTGATTATTGTTTGCTTTATGTTTATGGGCTTCCCCTATAGAGAGTAGAAGTAGATTCTTGTCTCTTGTTTTAGTAGATTACATGACCTTGTGAATCTACATGTTTTTCTACAATACCTCATTAGAAAGGTCTCTTCGAGTACTACAATATTTGTGGAAAGTCCTTTCCTATGGCTATGGGCTTGTTACGGACCTAAAAAAATGTCATTTAGGGTGTAAAAATAACTTTGGAAGTCTAGGACCTAAACAACTGCTAAAAATAGTCAATGTTGTTGAAAATAGAGACAAGAAATGATAAAAATAGAATCGAGAATATTCCAATTTTAATTTGTCCTTGAATTAAAATTGTGAATGAAATTCAAATTTAGTCTCACCAGTTGCTTGAAAATAATTAATTAATTCATTATGGATTAATTAGTTAGAGAAATTCAAGTTAGAATTCTTTCTGAAGTCATGCAACAGTTATCCCTTAAATTAAGGAGGTTTTCCCTTAACTAAGGAGATAAGATTGAGTTATATTTGAGTTGTAATTAGTTAACTCAGTTTACCGAGTTAAGTCCAGTTAAGTTAGTTCCAAACTATTTGAGGAACTTATTGTGAGTTATTAGTCAGTTGATGCATGCATGCACTCAACCAATGTACTCTAGATGACTAAAGATTCCCTCATCAGAAACTCATGCATGTCTATTCTGAGAAAAACCTAGTTGAGCTAAATGTCAAGGATAGTGCACTATCAGTTGCATGTGTTTTCCTATAAAGGAAAATCATGCATGCAGATGGAACAAGGTTCCTTGAGGATTGCACAATTCTGACAATGTGTTAGAGCAGTGCGTGAGAGAAGTGTTGCATTGGGTGAAGGAGATCATCCTAGAGAACTGCACAAGGAAATAGGAGCTTGAAGGGCAGAGGAGACGGCTTGTGAAAAGCCAAGTTTTCCCGTGAGCATCTAGGAGGATTAACTGAGAGCTAGCTAGCTATGAGAGCTAAGGCTTTGTATAATTCTGATGTATTTCCACCTTGTATGATAATACAGATAGTGGGGTTTTTAGTTGAGGCTTTCCCCTGAGTATTTTCTGTGTTTCATGTGCATTTATTCTTCTTCTTCTGGTTATATGTGTTTAAATCTGATTCATCTCGATCTTTAAGCTTCCGAAAATTGATAGTAGAAGTAGATTATAGTATTTTGCTTTGGTATATTGCATTATTGGGTTAATCTACAGTCAGATTTTCTATATCGTCTCAGAGCGAGATTTATAGAGAATTTGTAGAATTTATACATGGCATAAAATCTAGCTGATTTGTAGAAAATTCTACATGGTATCAGAGCTAGCTGATCTATAGAGAAATTTCTACAAATGCTGCTATAATCAAGGAAACTAATGAAACTGATTAGAGGTCTAGGTGGAATAGGTGGGTGGCCACCAATATCCACCTCAATCATTCCTTCCCCCCTATTAGGTCCCTATGATACTAGTGTAGCTCCTTACTTTTATTATTATTGTAGCCCCCTTATTGTTATTGTTGTGTCCATGTAGTACCCATATTGTTATGATTGTGCCCTATAAAATCCTCCTATTTTTATTATTGTATCCTTACAATATTATTGTTATGTAGGCTTTGATTATATTATGACATCTTAGACTCCTATATATAGAAAGGAGGCCTTGTCATTTGAATAATTCAATAATCATTTATTTATGTGATGTAAATAAGGTTTCCCCCTCGAAGAGACTAATTTTGAATTCATTTATCTATCTCTTTATTGATTTGATTACATAACATTTGGTATGAGAGCTTTGGGTTCTAGGGTTTTCCTGCTGCAAACCGGCCATACTAGAATTTTCGATATCATGTTTATTTCTATGAATGTTCAAAATCTTAAATTTTTACCTCGTGGAGCCAAAATCCTGATCACTTTCTTGTAAAAATTTCAGATCTTGGTTCGTTATATTTTCGGAGATATGGTATGAAGAAGTTAGGGTTTTTGCAGGTTCCATAATTCAATCTCAAATAGATGAGCTACGGAAAATTGTCATAACTTTCTCTACGAGCATTGGATTTGAATTTTGTAAAAATTGAATGAAATTCCATAGACTGTAGTTTCTTATGTATCGTTTTCAAGTCTAAAGGTCAAAAACATGACACGTGGTACTCCATACAAGTTTTCTCTATTGAACCAGTCCATAATCAGGTCATCATAGGAGATTGGGCATAACTTTATCTTGAAGAATCAAAATTTGGTTTGAATTGTGGAATTGGAAAGAAGAATGAGAGGATTACCACAGAAATGAATTTAAGATCTTAGAAATCCAAAATTACAAAGATACAACAGTTCCAATATCTAGCTCCAAAAAACAAATAAAAAAGGTGTGTATATTTTTTTAATTTGCATAATGTTTCTTTGAAAAATCTGTTTGAAGTAATTCAAGGGGCATAGTGAAGCATAGATATCATTGTTTGATTCCAAAATGTACTAAAACAAAAAAAATGGCAGGCCTAATAGGAAACCAGAAAGCTCTTCTATGACGCATAAAGAAAACGAAGAAATGCAATATGATATATCAAATTTACAAAACCAAGTGCAACAAATTTCGCTCTCACAAAAAGTGACACAAAATGAATTAGAAGCCATGATGAATATTAAGAAGGGACATGTGAGGTGTGAATGATGGTTTAAAAGAAGACATGGAAGAAATGATGAATGTCAAGATAGAAGAGTTGAAGGAAGGTTTGGAAAAGTTGCTATAAGAAAGGCTTCACAGTGGTGACAAGGTAATTGAGGAAAATCATGATGAGGACAAAAGGAATATGAATTATGATTTTAGATACTCCAATGTTGGTTTTAAGAATCACCACATTCAAAAAATTGATATGAGGAAGTTTGATGGCAAGGATTCGGTAACATGGATACTACAAATGGAACAATTTTTTGATCTTCATGATGTGCAACACACACAAAAGGTACGCATTGCAACTTTATATTTAGAAGCCAATCAATTTTTATGGTATTGATGGCTTCCATAAACCATTTTTCGCTTGGTCAATTTTTACGGAGGAAATGATAACACATTATGAGGATACCAGGAGCAACATGTTATTTAGCCAATTAATAAATCTCAAACAAAAGGGTTCAATGGTGGAGCACATTGATGACTTACAAAAATTGAATATCACAGTAATTGATATTCCATAGGAGCATAGGATTTATGTCTTCATAGGGACTTTGAAGGATAATATCGAACATCAGGTTCGCCTTTGGGAACTTGATTCATTGGAGAAGGCATTCTGTGTGGCAAGAAAAGTTGAAAGAAAAATTATGGCAACAAGGAAGTCTAGCACTCACAACTATAAATATGGGAGTGTTGTTGATCCTAGCCTTCCAAAACCTACAAGGTTTATGCCGCCACAATTGGAGGATAAAATAGCAAAAAATCTTTTTATAGTTGTGATAGAAAATACAGTAAATGTCATAAGTGTGCCGAGAAAAAAATATTCTACATAGATTGTGAAGAGGAGGAAGAAAAGGAACAAGAAACATCAAACAGGAGGAATAGAAGGACATATCAAGAAGAAAAAAGTAAAAGTGTTGATTGATTCGGGTAGTACCCATAATTTTATTCATTGTAATATAGCCAAGGAATTGAATTGTTTCCTATATCCAACACCAAAGTGTTAAGTGATGGTTGAAAATGGAGGAATTATAAATTTCTCTGGAAAGTGCCAGAATATCAATCTAACCATGGTAGAATATGTATTTAATAGTCCAAGGATTTGCATTAAAATGGGTGGTGTTGATGTTGTATTAGGAGTCCAATGGTTACAATCCTTGGGTATGATAACTTTTAATTTTCAAGAAGTTTTCTTGAATTTTTTTTGGCAAGGAAAGTAAGTTGAATTAAGGGGTATCACAAGGAAACCTAGAAAGATAATTAAATCTAATAGCATGAAAAATATTCTAAAGAAAGAAAAATTGGGTGTAATTGCAAAATTATGCTCACTAGAGGTTCAAACATTGAAATCTTATATTTATCCAGATCTCCAAAAAGTCTTGGACAATCATTCCATGGTAGAAGAGACTACCAAAGGCCTCTCACCTATTCATGATCATGATAATTCTATTCATTTGATTCCAGGAAATGTTTCTCCAAACACTAGGCCTTAGAGATATCCCTATGCCCAAAAGAGTGAAATTGAATGTATCGTTGCAGAAATGATAGAGCCCGATATAATTCAACCTAGTCAAAGTTCTTTCTTTTGATCTAGTCGTACTAGTGCACAAGAAGGATGGATCATGGTGCATGTGTCCCAATTATAGGGAACAAGCTCAATATTAAAGATAAATTTCCCATTCTTGTCATTGATGAATTGTTGGATGAATTACATGGAGAAATTTAGTTCACCAAGATGGATATTCATTTGGGATATCATCAAATTAGAAAGAAAACTCAAGACATTCTGAAATTTGTTTTTAGAAGTCATGAGGTTCATTATGAATTTTTTGTCATGCCTTTCGGACTTACTAATGCACCTTCCACATTTCAAGGTTTGATGAATTCCATTTTCAAACCCACCCTTAGAAAATTTGAGTTAGTATTGTTTTATGATATACTAATCTACAACAAGTCTTGGAAGGACCATGTTCAACATGTTGACAGGGTGCTCAAACTATTGGAGGAGAAACAATTACATGCAAAAACCTCAAATGCTTCTTTGGAGTATAGGAGGTGGAATATCTCGGTCATATTGTATGTCATGAGGGTGCTAAGGTAGACCCTAACAAAATTAAATCAATTAAGGAATGGAAAATCCCCAAAACCATAAAGCATGTTCGAGGATTTCTTGGGTTGACAGGGTATTATCGCAAGTTTGTTAAGGATTAGGGAAGCAACACCTCTAACAATATTACTGAAGAAAGATGCATTTCCTTGGACTCCATAAGCAAGTAAGGCCTTTGAACATCTGTTGTAGTTGTTGCAACAACACCTCCAAAATCAGGGTAACCATTAAAATTTTGGAGCGCCTACATCAATTCTAAGCTTTGGCCCCGCCAGGTCCTGTACGAAGGTTTGTTAGTGTCATTAAACCTAAGGCGAAATCCAAGTTTTTGACTAAGTTAAGCCAAGTCACCAGTTTCTGCGTTCATAGGTCGGTTGCAGAGTCATAACGCAACTATCACCAATAATTCTGACCACAACGACTCGCGGGTCACAAAGTCGCATGGTCGCACCTCCATCCTCATAGCCATCTTACAACCATGCAACCTTCCGAGTTGCATAAGTCGCAAATTCTTAAGATCGCCTTAATTACCATCAATCAATTATGTGACTATGTGACTATGTGACTCCATGACTCGCAAGGTTGTAAGGTCACAAGGTCGCAAGGTCGTGCCACCTACTCACATCCTCCAACGCGAGCATGCGACTCATGCAACTTCGTGACCTGCGAATCACACGGTCATAATAGAGGCACTCCCGACCCTCACAAACCCCACACGTGTGATTATCTTATAAATAGGAGGGCACCCAATTGCATTTGTCAAGGCTCTATTGGTCGCACTGGAAGCTAGAAGCCCCTCTGACTCCAATAAGTAATGGTCTTCCCTCCAAAATCATTATTTCCTTCCAAGTGTCACTGTCTACTTCTCCTGACCTTTGGCTTATCCCTCGCCCTAGGGTTTAGCCTTTTACTTAGCATTCCTCTCATTTTCATGCTTGATAGGTTTCCCTAGCCTTTTCCTCATTCCTGCACCCAGAAGTTTTAGTTTTTCCTTGCATCTAATCCCCTCAATTTATCAGGAAGCCTAAAGTCCATCCCTCTAAGAGTGACCCCAGCCTCCCAAAGCCATTTAGGGCCTTCTCTGAGCCTTTCTGAGTCATAGTCGCATACCTCATGGCTGCGATACCATTCCCCTCATGACTTTGTGACTCCTCATCTTCGCAACCTTCGACCATTTGCGACCTGTGACCACCACCCGTTGTGTGATTTGCGACCAGATTTCATGCATCGTGACCTTACATTCACTCCCTAACCTTTGACCTCAGTCGCACAGTTGCATTCTTAACATCTGTGACCATGATACTTGCCTTCCCCATGACCTTCCTTTCACCGACTAAGTCTCCTTTTTATTTTGTGGTTGCAATTGATTGTCGTGCAATCTCTCTCATCATGGGATTGCGTTTTTGACATGGCAGGTGATGTCGAGATTGAGTGCATATCCATTTCTTCTTTTGAAGATGAGATGGGTCACCCGACTACTAAAGATGCTCAAGGCACCTCGGGAAGCAGGGCATGGGAGGTTGATCCAGAAGAACAACCACCTGTCTTTACAAACACGACTTGTAACATAAATAAAGTCACCAGGCTCTTCTGGTATGAAATCTACAAGTAATTTACTAAGAAGGATATTCCAGAAACACAAGAGGATTTCCAAGTATATATCAACGTCAAGAGGTCAAAATTACATAAAGTAGTGGCACATCCACCAACATTCCCCTGCACCGAAACCATCTAATGGATCTTGCAGTGTAGAAGCATAGATGACTGGATGATTAGGGGTCATGATGGAGCACCCATAGCCACCATCTCTTCGAAAAGCATCAACACCTACTATAAATTAACTGAGAAGCCGAAGATTTTTAACACCAAGTGTCTTGCGGGGTTCACCATCCACATGAAGACATCTTGAGGGATTGGTGGCAAGAATTTGTGAAATTTTGGGTCAGGACAGATTAGGCTTACAAGACAGAGGGGCTAGGAAAAACATATTAGTTAATCGCTGCAATGATGTGCCAATTATATGGCAAGGGAGACTATGATGTTTTTTTTGGCATGTGGGTTCCACTCATGTATGTTGTCGCCAATCAAGGAACTATTTTCAATTGGGCGAGAATTCTCTCATCATCCTTAAGGACAAACATAGCTGCCACCCAAAGCACACCCCTCGAGCAACCTCTGGAATTTTATATGTTTTCATACCTCCTTGATACTGTCTATTCAAGGTGCCACTTCGAGCACTGGGGCTGTAATTGGGACACATCGATAGCCCAACCTATTCACTACCACTAAAAGGTCTTCTGAGACAAAGCTTATAGAAACATGTTGGATGTAATATTCGAAAAATTTATCATCCCATTATACCAACTACTATTTTGGGAAGAACCACCTTGCATGTCATAGAGAACCATGAGGACCATGGTTAAAGTAGCTCATTGGTTCCCCATTGATGAAGGAACAATCGTCAAGGTGTTCGGTACTCATAAAGCTCCTCATGCTCTGCCCAAGTTCGTCACAGATAGGACACTTCTACGAGAGGTATGTTACCAAATGACATAGGGTTTCTTGAAGAACAAAGGAAAGAAGAAACCTTGGCCGCATTTCCCTCTCACTATTGGGGCATACGTAGTAGAAAACATCAAATAGGTAGAAGTAGAAGCCAAAGAACTAGACAAGAGCCATTTTATGACCCTGAATTACCGAACATATGATCCCAAGAATGTCGTAGTTGCCCATTGCAAGAAGGTGAAATTCAGTTGGTCTTACACCCATACCAAGAAAGATCTTGAGGATGGGATTAGGAATTGGTATAGCTCCACAAGGGAAATAAACCCCAGTGAGCAGTAGGCCATAGAAGATGAGCTCCTTGATGATTTCTAGGAGGACATAAGCCTCAGAGAAAGAACACCAAAGGGAGCTGAGATATCAAGGAAGTGAAAAGGAAAGGAGGTTGAAGACCCCCAAAGCAACAACGAGGAAAAAGAAGTTACACTCATACAAAGAAATGCCAAATTTTCAATAAAGTGAGAGTTAAAGAGGAAAAGAGATCTGGAGAGAAAACAATTGTAGGAATCCAATGACCAAAGCTAGAATGAGAAAAGGAGAAAATAAGTGGAAGAGAAAAGGTGGCAAGAAGAAGAAAAGAAAGGGCAGGATGAGATAGAGAAGAAATGGGAAAAAGATGAGAAAAGGTGGCATGAAGAAGAAGAGAGAGCACAAGACGAGATAGAGAGGAAAATGTAAGAAGAAGCTGAAAAGTAGAGACAGGAAGAAGAAGCCACAAAGAAAAAACAAGAGGCACACAAATTATTAGAACAAGAACTGAAGAAAATGGAGGAGGAACTAGAAAGGCAACGAGAAATTGTAGAAGGAGAAAAGAGGCAGCAGGAGGAGGAGCTTAGGACAAACAAGGAAAAGGAAACTGAGGTAAATGGACAAGGAGAGACAAGCAAAGAAATCGACTCAGGGTCAGGACAAAGTGAGCTTCCTCCTTTTGGTGTACCTCCCGTTACTCCCCTCACTGGTGGACACATTCCCCTTCGAGAGCTAGGCATCCCAGAAGATCAAGACGAAGAGGTTCTAGATCTAACTAAAATCACATTTGATGAAGTAAACCTCAAAATTATACAAGAGAGGAAGAAATATTGCAACAAGAACCCAGTTGACCCATTGTTAGTAACTAAGACAATCGATATTGTGCCCAATATCACGACAAATCCTCAAATGATGGCTTCCACCTGAACAAAATTCGTGGCTGCCACAAAAGACAACGTAGCCTGGATGATTAAATAAATTGTAGATTTACAAAACAGGCTATATGCATCTGAGCAAAGAGCCATCATTGCGGAACAAGGGAAGAGAAGGATGGAGGAGGAAAACATGGCACTCTACTTATTACACACAAGCTTAGCAAAATTCCAAGCGGTAGTCGCATCATAAATAGAGATCCTGGGGGAGACTATGGCAGTAGTGTATGAAGAAATGGAGAAACTTCACCACACTATAGCACTGATAATGGCCATTCAAACTCACTCAAAATAAAGGGTTGCCATGCTCAAAGAGGCCATGACTACTTTAGATAAAATACATGAGTGGTATGAAAAGTACCCTGAAGCCTTGACAGTGGTCCCCAGGAAATATTGGATCACTATGAAAAATACTGGGGTCCAACTTCGTATCAATGTTCAATCCAGAGAAAAATTGGCCAAGGATGCGGAGAGGGTGCTGGCCTCCTGCAGAAAATTGTTCAACAGTTTGGAATCAATGATACAACTACATGGGGCACCCTCCATAGGAGAGATTGGACAGGTAAAACAATAGGAAGAGATGAACAATGAGGTGCAGGCATTCATAGAGACATATAGACAAGCATCCCACACGGGAGATATGCCAATCTCAAGAGAAAATATCAAGAGTTACATAGTAGAACTAGTGAGGCTCTACACTAAGTTGGGTACCTTGAATAATCATATACATGCCAAATGGAATACCCTTCTCCTAGATGCACTGGAGTTCTTACACCGACATGATGAAGGCCAACCATAGATCTCTCCCATTGCGGCAGAATACAACATATGATGCACTTACCTAACAAAAAAGCTAGGGCTCAACATTCTGGAACTTGCCATTTGTAGATTATTCAATTAGGATGGTAGTCATTTTTTATTTTTTTTTGTATGACATTGTGTACTACAGTAACATAGAATTCCCTGTGAATGTGAAAGGTCACATAGAATTCCAAGAGTCATATGGTAGGTGAAAGGTCATGAGGGAGCCCAAGAGTCAAGAGTAGACCAAGGGTCACTCTTATCCTATAAATGTAACCTCATGCCTCATTTGTAAAGGCCTTTTGTTGAGGACTATTTTGGAGATACATATACATATTACTTGAGAGAATTGTTCTCCTTCTAGTCAATACGAGAGTTAATTGTACGTCTTCACTAATGAATTCTTCAAATTTCTATGTGTTTGTGCAATGAGTATTTTCCTCACTTGATGGATCAAATGTTCCTGCAAGCTATTTGATGTGAAATCTCCCAACATGTTGTTTCATACTTCAAATCTAGTTTTGCTACATATGAATGGTATTTGGCTTACTAACTCTATGCTCATGTCAGTGAACTATTTCTTTTGGTATTATTATAATCTATTTTGACTGCACAATTATGTACAATTATAAATGGTTGATTGTTGTGAATTGATTTGCAATTGTTCGAGGGGAGGATTGTTGGGTATACAACCAAAGTCACACATTGACTAGAAGTGGGGAGGATCATGGGTATATAAGGATGGACAAATATCTCCATTGGTATGAGGCCTTTTGGGGTAAGTCCAAAAGCAAATCCATGAGGGCTTAGGCCCAAAGTGGACAATATCATACCATTGTGGAGATATGTAGTGTTCAGAGTCCTTACATTCTATGGGCTCATGGTTCTGCCTGCACATTAATAAAAAAAATTAAAGTCTCGATTTCTATGCACGGTCCTCCACTTTTGGTTTCGTTACTCATGGTTCTGCATTTCATGCCCCTAGCCGCTCTCCATTCCTCCACCCCCCTCCGTTCGCACTGAAAGAAGGATTTTTATAAACGTGGTTGGGCAAATTTTCCAAAAGGAGTGCCACTGGTGCATTGGTAAAAAGGGTTAATTTGTTAAGGGGAGGTCGGGGGATCAATTCCTGCCTCCCCACAAAATCCGTGTGTGCATTTTTATTAGGGTGTGATTTCTTTCAAGTATTAAATGAGGCATTGTTTTAATGTTGGTTGGGGTGTATGGAATGGGTTGTACATGGGGCCACTCAGTCGGGGCTAGCCTACATGGACCGGGCGGGTTCAATCCCTGCCAGCCTCGCATTTAGTTACGGCATGATAAATGGTGGTTGGGGTGTGTATGGTTATAACCATGCCATGCCATTTTAACATATACATTCAAAACATTTCACCCACCATTATTTTTGTCTTTTCACATAATTCGTTGGTTTTTTTAAATAACCATTATGACCATGGCATATGGTTATATTATATAATTTTTTTTGGATTTTATGATAACCATAAAATGATTTGTTTTGTTTTTATATAATTTTTGTCATTTTAAATGATTTGATTTTTTATGGGATTTTTAATATTATTTTTTTTTTGTCTTCTTGCAAGAGTAAAGAAACCAATGAAAGGGTGCCATGCGTTAATGGATGATGGGTTGCCATGTGGGTCCCACATGCTTACTGGGATGCCATGTGGCACACTGTGGGCCCCTCTTTTCCCCTATCATGTCAAACTTTTAAGAGCTCTATTTTTCGCATACGAGCTCGGTTTGATGAACCATTCACACCAACACGATCACGATGACGAGATCTTCAACATTAACCTAGTTCGAAAACAATCCAAAAAAATTGATTTTTTGAACCTGACTGAGTCCTCTAGGACTTCTACCTCTGTCTGGAGCCACTTGGATCAATCCTCCCCACTGAGGAGCTTTTGGCCCTCCAAAAGCATGAAAAATAATATGCAACTTCTTTGTACCCTGTCTGCATCATAAACATCCTAAAATGGTCTTGCTTCCATCTCCTTCACCTTTGTTCTTCAGAGCCTTAAGCGATGAGCCAACACCTACAACCTATGCAACCTATAGTACGTCATTTTTTCAAATTACATGCTTGACTTTCGTGACCAACTAATGAACCAATCATCCCATACTCCCCATGAGTTTACAACACATACTCGGTGGTCAAGTTTACAATGAAATGGAAACAATACCCCAACTACAAAAACAAGGCCAACATATCATTGTTGCTCCAACAAGTGATGGAAAACACATCATCACTGCAACACATGATTTACAAAAATAAGGCCAAACACTATTGTTTCTTCAACAAGTGATGGAAACACAACATCACTTTCACAGTTTATCATGCAACTCAAAATAAGACCAGAGATCATTGTTACTTAACAAGTGATGGAAAATACATCATAACATTTACATTTTAAAATGAAACAAATGATTTACAAAAGAACGGCCATGACAAGCTAACATATCTAGAAACCATTTTTCACTTATCAAGGTGAATGAGTCACCTCCTTGTGGCGCATTCGTTGGTCAAACAATCATTTCATCTAGTTCATGCATTGGCACCTTGTCTTTAAGGCATTGCTCTAGTGGAGCCTCCAACAAGTGGCTCTTTGATGGCCACATCTTTAGCAGTGACTGTAATAGGTATTCTTCCTCTATATCTATTTAATATGTTTCTTTGCCTGCTGTTGAGAGGTTCTTTCATGTCTCATCCTGTTGTGTGCTGCTATTCTTTTTCAACACTTAGAAAATGTATGGTTATGTAATCCACAAAAGGTACATGTTTTTCAATGCGATGTTTTACATTCATTATTAACAACATGATTATAATCGAAATGAACATTCGAACATCGAGACTAGTTATACCTTTCCTTGTTATCTCTGGTGTAAGTATGGCGATGAGAGCTTGCCTCAGCTCTTTCCCTACAATGGGCACTGCTCTAGGATGATGGGGATGTGTTCCCATCATTCTCTTTCCTTGACGATTTCAATGATGTCTCGGAAGCATCTGACACCTTCGAGCATTCTCCCTCGGTATACCCCAAGCCTGCAAATTGAGGTTTCTGCACAACCTCCAATGGTTGAGTTATGCGTTGGTTATTAACACCAAGTTCTTTTTCCTCCTCATGCCTCGTCCTGGTAAGGAGCCTCATGTTTGTCCTTGTAATTGGGATCTTCATATCTCCAATAGAAATCATACTATGTGAAGATGAAACTGAAAGGAAATCAACATATTTTACCTCCTCTGTCGATTTGGAAAGTGCTGATGAGCGCTTCACATCATCTGTCGTTGGTGGTTCGTTAGCTATCTCGGTGCATTCCCCAACTTCCTTTCTGACATACCCAAGTCCTACCTAATGGGGTAATTCCTCTACTTGGATGGGGTTGACAATGCCTTGGCCATTAATGCCCAAGCCTTTTCCTTCATAACCTTCTTCAACAGTTTGGAGCCAATTCCTATGGTATGATTTTCAAAAACAACGAAGTCATCATCAGGATACATACATGAATTTAGAGAATTACTTTTTACCTCACATGGGTCACATTGTAGCTTTTCCAAGGCCTCGTCCTTTGCTTGTAGCTGTCGTAGTAGACTATGTTTCTCATCTTTCTCTTCATGTATAAGCATCTTCAATTCAGAGTTCTCTATTTAAAGATTATGTTTGTTGTGCTTCAGTTTTTCCAAGACCTCTTCCGTGGCTCACAACTGAAGCTACAATCGCTCCTTTTCCTCTGTCTCTTTCTGTAGAGTTTCATTCATTATTTCCACCCTTTGGGAAATTTTGAGCATGGTCTCGTACATCAATTTTTCATCCTCTGTTGCTACACATTCTATTATTCACACTTGCAATTCACATCCACACAAAGAGCGCTCTAATACCAAACTTGATCCAAGTTGACTCAACTCCCGGATTTAACCAAGATCTTTTACTTTTGTGATGTGATTAGAATTGCAATTAAAATAAGATAAAGGAACATAAATGCATGTTGTAAAGAAGAAGGAACACAACAATAGTTAGAAATATAAAACACAAGACATTGCTAATGGAGTTCATCCACGAGGGACTATGTCTCCAGGCTCCGGTGTCAAGATGGTGTAGGCTGTTGCATTAAGTGTTGTTAATAGTGATGATGTACATAGGTGGTGATGTCGCTATCATACAAGGAAAATTTCCTCATGCAGGAGTGGCTCCAAGAGATGTTCCACTGCAGGAACTCTCATTCAAAATGGATTCCTATCAGTATGACCTAAACTCATGCATGATGATAATGAGCACCCCGCCAGCATGGCATGAAAGGGATCTCAATGCAAACATAAATGGAAACATATGAGTATCCCATAAACATAACAACAAAGGGATCTCAAACAAAACATGACGAATCATGACAAAAAGTACATCTCATAGAATTCTGTGTCATATCAAGCATGAATCATGAAACAAGTAATAAAACAAGATCCCACATCAAACATTAAACAAGGATTTGTGCAGAACAATGCATCTCATAGCAAAAGGAAGTACATGAAAACACTGCATATACCTCACATCCTGGGGCCATCTGAAGAAGAGGATGTCCGACTGTTGAAGTTGGTCGTACCATCAAAGATTCCCCTTAGATTCCTCAAAGATTTCCTCCTCCGGGTCATCTCAAGATCTGCTACTCAGATCAAAAGTCTGACTATGCCATCAGGTTCGTGGCGTTAAGAGGTGTAAAATTGACATAAAATTTGTCTAATTTGGACACTGCAAAAATTTCACCCTCCTAAAAATTTCACCCAATCATGGTTCTGCCTGCCTCTTCTCTGGGCTTATGGTTCCACCTACACATTAATAACAAAATCAGAGTCTTGATTTCCATGCACACTCCTTCGCTCCTAGTTTCATTACAGACAGTTCTGCATTTCGTGCCCCTACCCGCTCTCCATCCTGCCACTCGTCTTCAGTCACACTGAAAGAAGGATTTTTATAAACGTGGTTGGGTGAAGTTTCCCAAAGGAGCGTCACTAGCGCATTGGTAAAAATGGTTAAATTTTTTAAGGGGAGGCTGAGGGATCAAATCCCGCCTCCCCACAAAATCTGTGTGCGCATTTTTGTTAGGGCGTGGTTTGTTTTAAGTAATAAATGGGGGCGTTGTTTTAATGTTGGTTGGGGTGTATGGAATGGGTTATACATGTGGCCACCCAGTCGAGGCTGGCCCATGTGGGCTGGGCGGGTTCAATCCCCACTGGCCCCGCATTTAGTTATGACATGATAAATGGTGGTTGGGGTGTGTACGGTTATAACCACACCATGCCATTTTAACATATACGTTCAAAACATTTCACCCACCATTCTTTTTGTTTTTTCACATAATTCGTTGGTTTTTTTTAAATAACCATTATGACCATGGCATATGGTTATATTATATAATTTTTTTTGGATTTTATGATAACCATAAAATGATTTATTTTGTTTTTATATGATTTTTTTCATTTTAAATGATTTGATTTGTTATGGGATTTTTAATATTATTTTTTTGTCTTCTTGTAGGAGTAAAGAAACCAATGAAAGGGTGCCATGTGTTAATGGTTGATGGGCTACCATGTGGGTCCCACATGTTTACTGGGATGCCATGTGGCACACTGTGGGCCCCTCTTTTCCCCTATCATGTCAAACTTTGAAGAGCTCTATTTTTCGCATACGAGCTCAGCTTGATGAACCGTTCGCACTACCATGATCAAGATGATGAGATCTTCAACATGAACCTAGTTTGGAAATAGTCTAATCACTTTGATTTTTGACCCTTTCTAAGTCCTCTGCGACTTCTCCCTGTGTTTGGAGCCACCAGATTACTTGGTCTCACAACAAAAGACACACACACACAATTCACATTCATGCATGACCAACACACAACCCATCTAGTTCGAGGGTGAACCATGCTTTGAAACCACTCTGTAACACCCTCCTCCAACATCTACCCAGGTAACCGGTCAATAGGGGTAAACATGTGACGAGAGGACACTATCATATGATTTAACCTCATAAGTCACGTTAAGGAAGTGGAACCAATAGAAACACACAATATAGACCTTCAACATCAACATTATGACTCTCAGGAACCATCCCAACCTTTCTGCCAACTAGCCCCTGGGTCCCACTGAGATTTTGGACCACTTGACCCCCGAGCGATCCCATGCTATAGGCCTACCAGCATCTAGGAGGATTTGGATTCTCTCATGAAAAGGAATATCAACATCCAGGGACTATTTTTGTTAGTGTTGTGCCAGTTTCCCTGGGATTTGAGCCACATTTTCAGGCCCAGAGCCTAGGTCACTGCCCAAAATTTAATAAAACTGTCAGAACAGTAGGATAACAAGAAAATGGAAAGATAAATGCAATTAATTGAATAAGACCTTGAATGGACCCCTACTATCCATGCCAGACATTTCATCAAACATATCATGGATATGTAATCTACATATGTAAATAACAGATCTAAGCATAGGGGTCTCATATTTAGTTGAGAATCGCTAAGAAGAATTGATCCTTAACACATTGGATTCCATTTCATCCATTAGGTCATAGATACATTATTCATTCATTTACAAGTAAAAACATGATGAGATCCATACATAGCTATTGTCATCAAACATATACACAACCAAGATAATAGCAATAGAAATACCAAGGAAATCACATCCATATGATTCACATATAAACCAATATAATAACATATAAATACAAGGACAAATAACCTCATATTAATGATGAAAATCCAAACCTAGGATGGGACTTCTACATTCCGCCCGAGTGTAGAATAGCTAAGCCAAATATCTCTTCAGTGATTCACCCCCATGCCATATTCCAAGCATGAATATGGGATCTCATAGAACACATCAATCCAAAACCATCCTGGGCTTCCAAAGGCCATCCACATTAGCCCATCAAACAATGATTCCACCTCATGGTTAGACATCATAAAACCATCATCAGATTTTTCTTTACCCAAGCCTTCAAAGGTTCCAAAGCATTTTTTCCAACCAAGGTTTGTAGGACTAGAAACTCAACCCACAACTTTCGTTGGGCTTCTAGAATGTTTTTCCAACCAGAGCTTCCAAGACTAGTAACTCAACCCACCAAGGGCTTTCAGAGCATTTTTCCAACCAAGCCTTCTAGGACTAGTAACTCAACCCAAGCTGTTACACGTCTTCTAGAGCATTTGTCCAACCAGGGCTTCCAAAAACTAATAACTCAACCCAAGCTAAAGGAAACATGAGAACCAACCAAAAAAAAATAAGAAAATAAATACACAATATCCATGGCTATCCAGGAAATGGCAAGGCTAGGCAATCCATTGTCAATCCAAGCAATCCTCCATGCCAATGAAAGATCATAACCAATAATCCACATGCATATAACATGCATGCCAAAAATAGTGAGGAAAACATACATGCAATTCAGTATCTGCAAGCCAAATCCGTTGTAGCTACTGATCTCGGTGTCCTCTTGCACTTTCCTTCTCTTTATTTTCCTTCTTGCTCCAAAACTACAAGAATACCACACTCTCCAAGAGTGATTCAAGAAAACTCTAAGTGTCCAAGCGTATGAGAGAGAGAGATAATCGAGAGAGAGCTCCAAAATTGAACTAGCAAAATTCTGTGTACTAATCCTCATAAGCCTTTTTATGAATGAGGCCTCTATTTTCTTCTTTTTCCATTATTTTCCTTCATTTTCCTCCTCACATGCAACATGTGACCTTTCACCTCCCTTTTCTCCTAATTTCCATTATTTTCATAAATAAATGTGCCAAAAATGCCATTTTTCCTTTCCAAAGCCTTAGCCATTGCCTTTTCCAATTTCCATAGCCATTAATAACCAAATGAACACCCACACTAGGATGCCTTGCCCAAAATTAAACTTGGATTAAGTGTCCTATCAACCTTGGTTATTATTTTTCCTTTATTAAGTTTTATTACATGGAATTTTCACTAGGGTTGTTACAAATTTTCTTCTTCAATGATTCAAATGCTTTCTAGCAATCATAATTCCAAACAAAATCACAATCTTTGTAAGAAGTTTAAAAAGTGGAGAGGCCATTTTCGTGAATTTCTCTATGAACCTTCTATAATATTCTGTGAAAAGAAGAAAACTTCTAACATCTCTTTGACAAGTAGGAATTGAAATTTTAGAAATTACTTCTACCTTAGTGTTATACGGGAATAGTGTCCACACGGATGCTGCTATTCCCACTAAGATGGGTGGCTATCTTAGAAACGAAGAATCAAAGTCTACTATTGATTCCTTTTATGAAAATAGATGAGAGGAGAACCAAGAGGGCAAACCTGAGTCTTGCGCTCGATTTCCTCTCTTTCTTGATAGAGCTTTGCCACTTGCTCTTTGTTTGCTCAGTTTCAAAAGGACCTGTAGAATCACAACAACATACTACTATGCAAGAAACAAGGATCTAAGTTCATAAATAATGCACGATCATATGTGCATTAACCATATACAAGCATATATAAACAAGTACACAAGAATATGGAAGGAAACAAGAATAGCTTTATTCAGATGAAAAGCAGTAAGAGGATTACAACCATGAGCTCTGACCTAGCATCATCCTCTAGCTAAGAAGCCCTTCTTCGCCTCAAGCAAAGCAAAATCACCCAACACTGTGAATGTACACCAGAATACCAACAACACTTCTCTATAAGTTACAAAATTCTAGCCTTTGGATCTCTGTGATGAGGGATCCATATATAGATGATTACAAAGAGGTGAGTCATCTTTTGGGATCTTGATTAGTGTCTTCTCTCTGATATTTCCTACTTCCACTTGGAGAATGATGATCTCTTACTCATCCTTCGTTGAAAATGGAGTGGCAAGTGTCATAGTGGAAGCTTCTGGAAGGTTCCATGATCTTCCACCTCACATTTTTGTCCCTGCCATTTGTCCATTCCCAACCATCGCACCCTACAGAGGAGAAAAATAGTATGCATCACACCCTATACATTGGGAAGGTGATATCCATCACACCCTCTACATTGAGCTTTCAGTATGGTCCAGTTTTGACCATTTATGAGTAGTTTTCAGTGGAAAACTTCTGGGAGATGATGTAATCAGTTGACCTTGTTCCTTTAGACAGTGAAGCAACACTTTTAGGGACTTAAGATCCCTCAGTTTATGGACATTTGTGACTGGGGTTGAAGTGCCCAAAAATGTCTATAACAGTTGCCCCCTAAAGCATGAGGTCGTTAGTCCTTTTTGATGTCGGGTGAAATGCTTTACTATGAGGATCTGAAGTTTTCTTGAGCTGGGAGGTGACTTGTAATAAGATACAAT
>APFE031004488.1:0-20881 GCA_000404065.3 Pinus taeda | reverse complement strand
AAAAGAGAACTAAAACGACGCACAATACATGAAAAATGTTTATAGTTCTTTACACTAAGGAGGCGGAATAATGCAAGAGAAGGGGGTATTCACAGAAGTACACTGAATATAGACAACAAAAAACTCTTGAATAAGATTGAAAACAGTGAGAAAAATCCACAATCGGAGGGCAAATTCAATCCTCCCTGACCATCGCACCTGTTACACAGTGAACTCAGTATGCAACGCACCTACTCCATTCGGGAAGTACGATGCATACAGGCTACCTTGAAGGCAAGGTGCGATGGTTATAGTGCGAGACTTTGAACGAGATTTCACTCACATTTTGCAGTGTAGTTCAGGTGTTTAAGCTGAATAAGTACAGATCAATGTATGTAAAACACAGGGGTGATCTAAGAGGTTACTAGAGCCACCACTTAGGGAAATTAGATTGCTTGCAGATTTATTCTTTAATTCATAAACAAAACCTGGAGATTGACTGAAGCAACATTGATCTACTTTGAATTTGTATGACAAATGCAGTTCGAAGGCTAGCTGGCTTGACTTCAGGCTCCGTCTGTATGTTTATAAAAGAAACAAGGATAGATAGGTTAACAAGTAATCTAGTCGCTCCCCAGTAGATTTTCCATTTTGTTATATGGGAATAGTGTCCACACGGATGCTGCTATTCCCACTAAGATGGGTGTCTATCTTAGAAACAAAGAATCAAAGTTTACTATTGATTCCTTTTATGAAAATAGATGAGAGGAGAACCAAGAGGGCCAACCTGAGTCTTGCACTCGATTTCTTCTCTTTCTTGATAGACTTTTGCTGCTTTCTCTTTGTCTGCTCAGCTTCAAAAGGACCTGTAGAATCACAACAACATACTACTATGCAAGAAACAAGGATCTAAGTTCATAAATAATGCAGGATCAGATGTACATTAATGATATACAAGAATATATAAACAATTACACAAGAATATGGAAGGAAACAAGAGTAGCTTTATTCAGATGAAAAGTAGCAAGAGGATTACAACCATGAGCTCTGACCCAACACCTCCATCTAAGAAGCCCTTCTTCACCTCAAGCAAAGCAAAATCACCCAACACTGTGAATGTACACCAGAATACCAACAACACTTCTCTATAAGTTACAAAATTCCAGCCTTTGGATCTCTGTGATGAGGGATCCATATATAGATGATTACAAAAAGGTGAGTCATCTTTTGGGATCTTGATTAGTGTCTTCTCTCTAATAGTTCCTGCGTCCACTTGGAGAATGATGATATCTTACTAATCCCTGGTCGAAAATGGAGTGGCAAGTGTCAGAGGGGAAGCTTCTGGAACATTCCATGATCTTCCACCTCGCTTTTTGTCCCTGCCATTTGTCCATTCCCGACCATCGCACCCTACAGAGGAGAAAAACAGTATGGATCGCACCCTGTACATTGGGAAGGTGATATGCATCACACCCTCTACATTGAGCTTTCAATATGGTCCAGTTTAGACCATTTATGAGCAGTTTTCAGTGGAGAACTTCTGGGAGATGATGTAATCAGTTGACCTTATTCCTTTAGGCAGTGAAGGAATACTTTTAGGGACTTAAGATCCCTTAGTTTATGGACATTTGTGATTGGGGTTGAAGTTCCCAAAAATGTCTATAACACTTAGATGTATCCACCTGAATGCCATCACCTAAAATATGGTGGTCTAAAACAGTTCCCTTATTAAACATCATAAAACATTTCTCATGACTTAATGAAATATTTTCTTCCTTACACCTAATGAGAAATTTTTTTAGTTTTTCAAGGGCTTCTTGAAAAGTATTTCCATGTACAATGAAATCAACCATTTAAACTTCTACACAATCATGAATTAGATCAGAAAAGATACCTAAGGCTACTGTTTGAAATGTTGCAGGTGAATTACATAACCGAAAAGGAAGCATCCTATAAGCATATGCACCCCATGAACATGTAAACCTTGTTTTGTCTTTATCTTCTGGTGCCAATTGGATTTGGTTATATCCAATGAAGCCATCAAGAAGTAAAACATATTTCTTCCTTGCTAAGGTATCTACTAATATATCTATGAAGGATAGTTGAAAATGGTATTTTAAAGTAGCCCTATTCAATTCCCTATAACCAAAGCACACTCTCCATTTTCCATTCTTCCATGGAATAGTCACTAAAGGTGAAACCCATTGGCTATCAAATATTGGATAAATGAAATTCACATTAAACAACTTTTGTATTTCCTCTTTAAAAACTTCTCTCAAATTGGGATTCATCCTTCTCTGAGGTTGTCTAGTTGGTTTGGAATTATCCTAAATGTAAGTGTGATTCATACATGTGTTATGATTAATTCCCTTCGTATCATAATATTCCCATGCATATGGAGAAGAATGTTTTTGTAGGATCTTTATCAATTTTCTCTTTTGAAATTCAGTATTGCATTTCTCTTGAAAACTTTGATCTTGCTCACAATATGAAGAAGAATCATTATTATTCATCAAGTTTATTAATTGATCTTCCTCATCTATTTGTGAAAGAGTAAATACTAGTTGAATGTCATCAAAGTATTCATTATCATCATCTATCCAAACTTAAATTTCTACTTTAGTTAATATTTTTGCATGTGGGTATAATGTGAATTTGTTGGTAGAGACACTATTAAAAATGTGCATATCACCATATGTACAACTTCTGAATGCATCAATTGTAGCTAGACAAGGTCTACCAAGGATCAATGGATGACCTCCTAAATTATTCTTGGGAGTTAAAATCATAAAATTGACAGTATAATGCCATGAATCCAAAGACACAGATAGATCTTCCAATATACCATCTGGTTTGATAACATATCTATCTGCTAATTGTAGTAAATTTGGGGTATATTTTATATTGGGAAGTTTTAATTGATCCATAGTTTGTTTTCTCATAATATTAATGGTTTCTCCTAAATCAATCAAGGTGTTTGGGATTTCAATGCGATTAATGTGGATTTTTACAATAGGGCTACTAAGAACTAGATATTTTTGGACTATTGGTTTCCCCATCAAAATATCTTCACCCTTTCATACCAATTGAATTTTCTTGACATCTTTTATTTTTCTTCCTGGTTTTTTAATGCACAAATCCTTAATTATTTTTGCAAATATAGGTTATTCCTTTATAGCTTGGAGTAAAGGAATTTTGATGCAAATATTTTTCAATAAATCTAGCATATCATATTCAGGTAAAACAATTTTCCTTTTTATTCCCTTATCGATTTTGTCTTTCAAGAAAAGGAGGATTTTGTTGGGAAACATAAGGTTACTCTACTAGGGGAATTGGCTTTATTTGGTTTTCATCTAGTTCTATAGGAACATATTCCTTTGTAGGAGTATTTTATTGATTATTAAGTGTTTCCTTTTCAAGAATCTTATCCTCTTTATATTCTTGGATGAAAACTGGTGGAAATTTCTTTTAAAACTCCCTACAAGATCTAAGTTGGATATCATTTAGACCTTAGGGGGCTATCATATATGCTTGAAAATTTTGACCCTCTACATTGTAGAAAGGTTATTGATTTTTAGTATTTGGATTTGGAAGTGGTTGAGCAGGTAGCTGATTGTATTTTTGAGGAAATGGAGTGGATGGTAACAGAAGTGGTTGATTTTATGGTTGTGTTTGAAATTTTGGTTGAGATAGTTGAGTAAGTGGAATCAGTTTAGGAGAGTAGTATTGAGGTTGGTATGAGGGATATGGTTTTTGAAATTGAAGATAATGGGGATTTCTACCATAAGAATTTTCCAACCTTGTTCCCAATATGGGTTTTGAGGTTGAGGTGGCCAAGGTTTCCAAAGTGTAGGTGTATTCCAATTGCTCTGTGGTTGTGCATATGATTGATATTAAGTATTAGGACCTTGTGCCACACTTGTTTGTTGAGACTTCCATGATATTTTAGAATAATTCAAAGTGATTAAGATTTTCTAGATCCATCTTCATCCTGAAAGAAAACTTTAAACCCAGGTATTGAAGGAAATTATTTTGTATCATGATTTTCAACACATATGACACAAATATCTACACTATCAAGAGGAAATTCTGTTAAGGCATTCTTTTTCCTACACCTAGGATAGAAAATAGTTAATTCAATATTATCAACTTTTTTTTTTGTTTTGTATCTTTAGAGTATCCAGTTATTCGCTAATATTTCCAAGGATATCTATTTTAAAATTAACAAGAAAATTGCCTAATTATGCTCTAGTTACTATTATAGATGCATATTTTATGACTCTTGACATAGTTGGATCTCTTGGAATCTTACCATATCTAGCCTTAAATCTTGAAATATGCTTGCACAATTCATATATTTCATCAAATAATAATTGGTAAACATATCCTTTGCCCATTAAATTGAAAATATCAATCCAGTCATCTCTTATTGTTTTTCACAAAAGAGATTTTAATGTCTGCTCATCTAAGTTGTGCATCTTAGCCCTTTTGATAGTGTAGGCAAGTCTTTCCATTGGGTATTCAATGCTTTGATCCTCATTTTGAATAATATTAAAGATTTCGTCCTTAATATTGTGGTGCATATAATAACCTTTGTATTTCCCTAGGAATAATCTCTTCATTTCATCCCATGTTCTAATAGAGTGTGTTGCTAGACCCATAAACCATTTAAGGTCTCCATCTTTTAGAGTAGCTAGAAATAACTTAAATTTTTTAGTATCAATAAAATAGTCATAGGATCTACATAGTACTTCAAACTCAAAAATAAATGTCTTTGGATCCTTAGTTCTTAAGCCATGAAAATTAGGAAGAATGGAAGGTGAGATATTTTTCATTATGGTTGTGGTATCTTAATCATAGATAGGGAACCCATAGGCGTCTTTTTCTCCCCTTCCTCCTCTATCACCTCATCCACCACCTCCTTTTTTTCCTCCTCTACATCTTTCCCCACTAATCGTAGGTTCACCATCTACATTGTGTACTTCTCCTTCCCCTTATCCTTCCATTGTAGATTCCTCGGAGATAATACGAGGTTCAACAGTAAGATTGTCTACTTCTTCCTCTAGTTCTTCTACTAATGGTACTTCATAAAAAATTTCTTCCTCTTCCTCACTAGTCATTTCTAACTCCTTTCCTAAGAGTTATTCTCTTGCTGAAAAGAGAAATACAACTCCTTCAATAGGGGATGTAGGTTCTTCAAACTACAACTTTTGTGGAAGAAGTTGATGAGTCCTTAGATTGAATTTCAGATATATGTAACTCAGGAAGTCTATATCTACTTGCTATGGATGGGATGCAAGTGTGAGTGGATGGTGTGGCACTACATGGTCTAGTGGAGGTGGTTGGCGATGTTGTTATTGAACTACGTCCTCTACCTCTACTTATAAATCTACCCCTAGAATCTCATTCTCTATACACGCATTCTAAATTATTTTAATATGATTTTAACTATGCATCTATAGGATCAATGCATATAATATGATATGCAAACAAAAAATAAATTCATATATACACTTCCCTAGATGTTGTAACTTATTTTTACCTATGCATTATAAATTTTAAAGTGTAGAGTTTTAAAAAATAAATTAAGTTAAAGTTTCTTTATGCACTTTGTAATAAGTGCGCTAGATTAAATGTCACTTTTGAATTTTTATGGCATGAACAATAAGTATTTAAATAGTTATTTTTTATTTAAATAAAGTGTTTCCTTTGAATAATTTAAACTTCACGTTGTTTCTGACACCTAATATATACTCCGCTCCGATCAACGACAAAGGATCAATTGCAAGACCCCCCTCATTCTCGATGGTTAATGAGGGGGGTCCACAAAACAATATTAAAATTACCACTCGAGCTAACGTGTTACCACTGCATCAATTGTGGGACCCCCCACCTCCATTTACCACTTACCACCTACTACCACCCCCTCGCAAACCCCCTCCACCCTCCACCAATGCTTCCACCATTCTAGCCTGCTGCCAACGACTCAACCAAAATAACTACCGCCAAATCACCCAATAATTTAACATTTAGCCATTAAATTACTAACTTTCCCTCCCTCAAACATTCCAATAATTTATTGGTGACACACTAATAACAATTATTTGAATAAAACCAAGTTAAACATATTTGTAAATTCAAAACCAAATTCATTGTTCCTCAGTTTGTCTTCCTCCACCAAAGAACTCAGTGACACCAAATCAACAAACTACATCAACTTTCTAGCACTACCAATCGTGAATTCTCCAGGTACCTTTCTCTAAGCATTCCTTGTTCTTTTAATTTCTGAAATGGTGAGTTAGAATTGAAAACCCATAGTTGTTGAAAGTCCAACCTTACCTCTTGTAATTAATTTCAATGAACTTCCTCTGATTGATACCCAGTTTAAAATCACTAAGACTTAGTGTCAATTTGACCTTTAGGAACTCCATAATTGGGAATACCAAAAATTTGAATATGCAAGCAATGAATTCTACTTCTAGGAGTCTATGTTACCTCAATTATGTTTTCCCCAAACCCATCATTTTCTCGAATTCATCACCTAGTGTGAAAGTTGATATTTACTGAGTCAAAGAGCCATAATTTCTTGGAACAATGAAGTTTTGTTTTCTATAACCTCCGAGTCAATTTGCCAAGTTCTGGAGATTAATCCTCAAGGTACTCTTCATCCCTTTTCAACTGATTCCCTCATGTAAATTTACCAAAATATTACCTTTCAGCAATGAGCTCATATTTTTGAGTCTTTTCTACCCGAAAATTCAGAATTGCCTCAAACTAACCATAACCATTTGCAATTTTTCCATAAATGTCCGGGCAAGTCATTTCCATAGTTTCTTGTCTTTTAGGGTAGAAAAACGATCAATGGGTGGATGAAGTCATTTTAGGATTTCTTTCAATATTCTCATCTAGAAAGAAACCCTCAATCATGTTTAATTTTAGTCAGTTTTTATTAGATATCATCCATGACCAATTTCCAAAATATAGCACTGAGGGGTCTTTCAAGCATCAATCTATTTTATTATATCTAGTTTTGTGTCACTAGTTAGAGAGATTCAAATTTCCATTACAAAATTTGGATTCACAAGGTAGACCGTAGTCAGTTATCTACTAAACTTCTTTGGTTAGGAAAAACATAGAGAAATACTCTTTTAATTATTTTGTCAATCAAGTTTTACATATAGCACTATGTATTTTGAGCAATGATGTAGTTCCCAGAATATCCATATAAATTAAAATTATTTTACATCTTAGTGAGAAATATAAGGTTGGAGATTGGTATTTTTACCAAAATTTCACAGAAATTAGATTTTATGGTTGTGAGCTACCTCCATATAAACTGCCAATTTTTCTGCCTATGGGGATTTTTTCTTCGGAATTCATTAGACAGAGGATGAATATGGATGAAATCCAGTTTTTGTTTAGGAAACATAAAGCTCAGTTTGAGTTTAAAGTAAAAATTGGTCCATTTATTTTTAATACCAAAGCAGCAGGGAACGAAGTTGATAGTTTACTTAAACAAATGAATTTAAATTAAGCTTCAACTAGCCTTATTATCCCCTAGGAATAATTTCATCCATCAGAATTGAACATAAGTAAGCACTTTATGTTCATATAGAAAAACCAGATATTGAGGAGCATGAAAATCAAGGGGAATGGGAGAAAAATACATTGCAAGAAGTTGAAGAAAAAAATTCTAGTCATATAGTTTTGGAAGCTCCAATATTAAAATAAAAGGAATTAAAAAGGCCAAGAGAAAGTATGTCACCTACAGGTTCAAGGATTAAAGCAGTTGGATTCAAAGTTTTCAAAAGGAGGAAATCAATGAATATAGAAGAAGAATCAATAGAGGTTATAAATTCAGAGGAACCTACTACAGTAGTGCCATTAGGCAGGTCTATGTTTTCCTTACAACAAGATGAAGAAACAACCATTGATTCTCCTACATCTCCTAATTCTCCTTCTTCAGGGAAACAAAGAACCTTTAACAGATTCAGAGAATGAAGAAAAATAATGAAGCACTCACAACTTCTACATATTATAAGTTTTGGAAACAATCCTCCACCACTTAACACAAACTCTTATCTACACTGGACACTAACATATGGCAATTTCAACTAGCATTCCTTGAACCAAAGGTCTCGGTTCCTAAAACTGCAGATGACTATAAGACTTTTGTGTTTTCTTTTGATACCAAATGGATATATCTAATAGATCAGATTGATCTTCATTAACAAGAAGGTGAGATGATTTATTACTTACTAACAAGCTCAACTATGTTAACATGAAAATTGCAGGTTTCCTTAAACAATATTCATTCTTAGTTCAAGTTAGAAATAATGTCTTCCTTAGCTAAGGATACCAAAATAAAATGGTTGGAAGACTTGGTAATAAAATTAGGATTATATCCTAATAATGTCAATGCTGCTAAATAAATAATCAAGAACATAAATACAAACATCCAAGCACTAAGAAAACAACTAAAATTACTTACAATAGAGCACCCACAAACTAAAGAAGTTGGGCAGTTAGAAAAGGAAAAAGAGAATATGTTGAATATGATTATGAAATAAAATATTCAAATGCCTAAAATGGAAGATGATATGGAAATCCTATGAAAAGAGAAAGAACAACAAACAAGTGCAGGGACCTCTACCATGCAAATATAGTCAACCATGAAGAAGTTACTAAAAGATTATCAAAGGACATGGGAGATTTATCCTGAGAAATGTGGAAATAGAAAATTTGAAAGCAACTATGAAGAGTATGGAAGAGAAAAAAAAATTAAATCAGATAATTCATATATAGCTGAAATACAGAAGAATTTCAAGCTAACCAAACAACTTGAAAAATACTCAAATGAATCGTTTACTGCAAAAACATTATCAGAGGCAAAAGAAAAGTTTTGGGTTGACATTAGTTCAATCATAAAGCTCTAGAAAGTTATTGAAATAATATTTGAATAAGAAAAACTAGTAAGAAAAGCAGAAACAACCATAGCAGAAATCAAAGAAGAGTTGGATCATAAACTAGGAGAGGCAACAAGAATTATCAAAGTGTTGAATTCAAAGACTAAATATGAGCTTGAAGATCTATGAATTGAAGACATGAAAGATACAGTGTTAGAAGTTAGAAAAGTTTTGACTAAGATAAATTGATGTTATAGTTGGAGAATAAATGTCAAAACTTAGAAACCCATATTAAGAAATTTCACATAAAAGTTTCTATCCTACATCAAAAAGGGATTCCATCTTTGAGATATTTTAGTGGCCAATTGCTTCCACTAGAAAATTATCATTATAAATTACATGACATAGTAGTAGACAGGTCAAAATTTGCCAATTTAAAGGGAGTCATAAGTGGTAAATCTTTTGTAGAGGGTCTAGAATATGATTTATTTATCCAGCATGAGATCCAACATTTATTTATTACTAGACCAACCATTAAAAAGTATACAAAATTGGATGAGGCATACAATAGGGTGATTAAATTTTCAATTCCATATGATGAAAAGTGGGACAAGTTACTCGAACTTATCGAGTAAACCAAATGCAACATTTCAAGCAGGAGCACTGGAAAAACAATAGATGAATATACATTTTCAGGTTTCAATACAACAAAAAGGAGCAAAAAGAGAAGAAAAAAGTTTCAAGGCGGAAATTAAAAACAACACCCTCAAATAGTGTGATGAATATACAAATCATTTTCAGAAAATCTATTTTTGTATTGTATTAATTAGATATATCCAAATCATTTTGGATAAAACTTTATTTTTTGTAAAGGATTGTATCAAATTAGATATTTTTCAATTACACTCTATAAATACTTTGTAATTCAAATTAATAAGGGTTGAACCTTTGTGATAGCCAAGATACATCATTGTACTTTTCTAAAAGTGTTTGAAGATAATCAAAGGATTATAACTTGAGTTTTAATAACACTTGTATTCGTGTAATTTTTCTAGTATATTCATCTTTGTTTTTCATTATATATTCAAGGTAACTTTGACATTAGGATATGAATAAGTTAAATATTAAATTCCCTGACAACCCACTGCAAAGTTATCATCATTATGGAGACTAGCCAATTGAGTAGTCTATTTAAACTAGTACCTTTGCATCATTTAATTGTTGCCTTCTGTCATCTCTTGAATGTATATGTGTTTGGTTGTAGAAGTTTCTCTACACACATCTACTATATCTAATTGATTAATTATTCAATATGAATGTTTAATTATCATATATCTTCTCCCTTTCCCGTTTCAAAATCAATTGAAGAATTTTATGTTGCTAGGAATGAAAATCGACACTTTGAAAATCTCAAAAGTTACTTGGATTATGCAAGTGTTAATGGTTTGATTCATTGGTCATCCAAATAGATTAAAACCTTTACTTAGATGCTTTGGCACAATTCTCAAGCCTAGAACTGTCTTCAGAGATACAACATCGGCAACGACACCAAAATTTTGGGTAATTTAAATTGTCGTTAAATTATTTCATTTTTTGTCAACCAAGGTTCATGTAGTTGTGAAGTGTATGTGCACAATATATCCTACGAGTTCTATTTTTTATTGAATAGTGAAACTGAAATATAATTTGTATTGAAGCAAAGTCTAACTAGATTAACTCATATCATTCCTACACATGTTCTTTCCATCAAAATTGTTATTTTGAAAGCAAACTAGTCTTAAAGAAAAAATCAATTGATAGTTCTATACTATTGAGTTGAATTAAAACTTATTCTACTTGACAAGAATTAAAATTTACTGTATTCAATTGAATTGAAAATATTATTCTAATGAAAAAAATTAAAATCTTATTCTTCTTGCAGTGAATCGAAATTGTATTCTAAGTGTTGGAAACTAAAGTCTCTACTCTATTCAAGAGAAATAAAACTTTTAATATAACTACTTCAGAATTACATCAAGAAACATAACTTGAAAGTGATGATCCAAAATACAATTCTGAGGAGCTACTAGTGTGCGCAGTTGTGACTAGAATTGATTTGGTCATTAACTCATAAATATAAAACAAAATAATTGAGGTCAGCAAATTAAGAAAATAAATATTTTTTACCTTTTTATCATATGTGAGCGCTCGACTTGTGCAAACAAATCAATGTCAAATCATGCAAAAATAGAGTACTAATAGAGAACATCTAACTATTTGTAATGGAAAAGAGACTACTCATGAAATGAACTAGTAACTAAACTAACTTACAACTCTCCAACGGGCCCTCCTATTTAGCATAAGCATGAAAGGACTTCAATTAATGAGTTATTCACCCACACATTTAATCACTAAAGGAACAAAGTAATTGTATTAAAAGCATAAGTCTTCGATATAAAAATGATTACAGAACTTAAATATGTTCATTTCCTCGCTCCAAGGCTATTTATAATCCTCTTTTTAATAACAATTTGAAGAGTAATAAGCTGAGAAGCTAATTTATACTGGACAACTAAGTAATTAAATCAAAATATGAATCATTCTTCTCATGATTTTCTATTAGAAGAGAAAATCATGAGAATATTTCGATTTGACAGATCGTAGTCTTTGATTCTAAAATTTTCTCATTCAGTCCAATGCTTACTTGATGATGCCATGATCTTCCTTCAAATTCTGCATAAGGTTGAAGTATTATAACCATAGTTGAATTTTAGTTTGACCATTAGATTTCTCGAACCCTGTGAGTTTCTAGATCAGCGTAATGGGTGTATGTCCATATGTTAACCATTTTCTATCTACCTGTATCCTTTATTCTTCCTCAAACACACTGGAACATGTCTAACCATGGATATAGCTGCAAAATCTTTAGTTAGCTGCAAAATGAGTGTATTTCAGTAGCTATAGAAATGTTTTGATTAAATTTCATAAAGAAACAATAGAATAAAAACCATGAATTAATGCTACCTTTTTTTATGTCTCAACATATCTAAAGTGACCATTCAACTCTAAAATGTAGAAAAGCTATCATGAAAATGATGGAAATGAAGGTAAGAGGATATAAAAAAGAATCCAATTCAAGACTTCAACAAAAACCTCCTTGATAATTTTGAAAACCATTCTAACTTGTCTGCAAGAGTGTTGTCCAACTTGTTATTCCTCATTTTTTTACTAAATTTGACCAGTTCGGTAAAATGCATGCCCAACCCTCATTCTTGAGTATTTTTGAGTGATTCTAGTGTGAAATGATTTTTCTTTTAGTTTGACATATTCACTTACTTCTAGTTTCCTAATTTTGGATTTAAAAAATCATGTTGTGTAAATGCATTGCAAGGTTACCTTCTAAATATCAAACGCTTGGTTAGTTGACCAAAATGCAAGCCTAAATTCCATCCTTGGGTATTTTTATTTTTTTTTCCCAGTTGTATAAAATATGTTTCTTCCTCCCATAGTCTTAAACAAGTCCAAATTTGTCTTAAATCATTTTCCATGAAGTCCATAACTTTATAGATTTATCTGATAACTATAAAAATTGGCTTAGAGAAATGTCTTCCATGAGCTTTATAGATGCATATTTAAAAAAATAAGAACGTTTCTCTCTTCTCTCTCGCTCTCTGCTATCTATTATATATAATATATATATATATATATATATATATATATATATATATATATTTGACAAAAATCTCCAAAAATTTTGAAAAACTCTTTCTAAGTTGTTTGTTGCAATTTTCTCAAAATTGGTGTTTCTCAGTTTTTAACTGAATCTGACTAGTTGAGTAAAATGTATGACCAATCTTCATTCTTGAGTATTTTTGAGTGGTTTCGATGGGAAATGATTTTTCTTTTAATTTGACACATTCATTTACTTTTAGTTTTCTAGTTTTGGATTTAAAAAATCTCCTTGTGTAAATACACTACAAGGTTACCCTCTAAATATGAAATACTCATTTAGTTGACCAAAATCGAAGCTTGATTTTTATCCTTGGATATTTTTAACTACTTTCAATTGTATAAAATATTTTTTTCCTCTCTTGGTCTTATATAATTCCATATTTGTCTTATAACATTTGTATGAAGTCCATATATGTCTCTTAATAGTTGCATGGGGATTTTGTAGTAGTCCCAATGCATCATGATGGATTCATGCTTCTGCATAAATTATAAGCATCATTGTCATAATTAAAAATAATGGCTAAAATCATATCCTTATTATGAAAAAATAGAGAGTAAGACTATAAAAATGTGCTTAGAAAAATGTCTCCTAGGATCTTTATAGATGCATTTTTAAATAAAAGAGAATATCTCTATATATATATTATATATATATATATATATATATACAAATTATGATTCAAGTTCATGCATAATAACTCTTTAGTTCTCTCTCTAGTTCTCTTTGTAATGTTTTTTGTCTTATATGAATGTAAATGTATTCTCTCACCTTCTAAAAACCTGTCAATGCACTTAAGTCCTCGCGGTGTTTTGGGTGATACCTTATTCCCTTGTGGAAGTGTTGACAGTGTTGTAGATCCAAAAACCAAGGGGATCTCCCCAATATGAAGTGCCAATTAGGCCTCACACCATTGGGATTGGGAGCCCCAACCGGAAATACGGTCAGTTGCCATAAATGTGATCTCAATGATGTGCCTTGGATGCAATCAACACATAAGAATATATAAACATATCTCTGGTGACAACAAGTAATCAAACTTTGTTTAATATCAATTGTAATGCATAAGAGGTTCTTTCACGTAAAGGGAAAGTAGTGAGCCTCTAGAAGAAAAGTAACAATACTATCCTAAAATAGACACATGAAAATATAAAGAATCATTAGTTATACTGCAAAGTAGTTCACAAGATAATGATCATGAATGCAACTACAACACACGTCCAACAAGAAAAATACTAAGTTAACAAAATAGTTCATTAACATATCATGAATGAAATAACACATATCGTAAACATTTAAAGAATAATCCTACAATATACATGATACATGCATGAAAGTGTGTTAGCTCTAAGAGATTTTGGTCACTAAGCGAAAGTTGCATGTATACAATAGGACCATATGACACTAGCCCCAATAGTGGAACATGAAGTTTCTACTTGCTTCTCCAAAGAATGATACTCACTCCTATGCTAGACTAGATAATTTGAGGCTACAAATATCAAGTGTCAATCCATTTATTTGAGTTATGAGGGATTATTTATAACAAATGGTATGAACTTTCATTTCCCTTGTGACTTTTAAATTTCCCTCATGAATCTTGAAATTCTTTTGTCTTTATTCTAATTAATGACTCTTCATATCCCACATTTGACTTTCGGACTTCCACTTACATTTACACTTTTATCATTTTCTAAATACAATAACACAAAACTCTCCACATAGGAAACAAATGTGGCTAGATATTAATAAGATAAAAATTTGGAGATTATGCTTGAGTTTGAGGAAACTCTAGCTCAAGAACTTCCACTTGGAGTTCTATTGTAACATATTGGTACCAAGATTTATATTGCGTTTTTATGTCCTCAAATTGGATATAATATCTGGCTTATATCAGACTCTTGCCTCCATAACATCTAGGTAGATATTTTTGTAGGTAGATTAAGCTTCTTTCCATAATAAGAACAAATTTATATTTACCTTGGTAGGTCGGGCTACATATAGTTTCATACTCTGCCTTGTGATCTCCAAATCTTCTTTAGCAATAGCTTTCTTCAAATTGTTCAAGTATTCTTGGATTTCCTGCCTGATAGCACTTCTACCCTTTGTCTCTACAAATTCTCCAATAAGAGGAATATTTTGTGGTATGATCAAGGAATCCAAACTATGATAGATTGTGCATATGCAGTTGTAATTTTGGCCACATATGTACCAAGTTTCTTATTACTCTGTAAAAGCATTCAAATCTTATCCTTTTCCAATTCTTCTTCCTGTCTAGTTTTTATAGCCAATTCTGATGATGCATTCTTATACTTAGTGCCCCATTCTTAGATTGCAATGATGGCTATATGAGGAACCTTCAAAACTTTCACATTTTCCCACAGTCGCTTTTGTATCTCATGCAAGGGAACCACCACCTTATGCATAGTGATAATTTCTTCATAAAGTTGTCTCATGGTGTCTCCCAATGATTATATTTCATCATATATCAATGCCTGCAGCTCCTTCAAGTAAGAACTAGTGAAAGGAAATCTTTGGTTCTCGACTTGGAGGTGATCAATTTGTTTTATTACAACTACTAGTTCCTTTGTTAATTACTTATTCTCCTCCATCAAGAAATCTATATTCACTTTTGTAGTTGATGCAAAGGCCAAATTTGTTGTTGTAATTGTCTTTAGATTTCTCTTGGTGTGGGTCATAATCACCTTCTATGTGTGAAGGGAAGCAGGATGAACTTGGTCATTGGGAAAGTACTTTTTCCTTTCATGTATGTTTCTACTCTTTAGTTTACTAAAGGTCATGTTGGAAATATCCATGACCATATCTTCATTCGGAGGAACTATTCCCACTTTTTTGAATGGGATGTGGCCACCTATAGGAGGAGATGAAGGTTGAACATTGACTTATTATGCAATGGACACAATGTCAGCTTTCTGATTCTCCTCCTCCTTCTCAACCTCGATGTATTGGGCTTGTGTCTTCTTCTCAATATCCTGTGAAAACTCTTCATCCTTATTTTTCCTGCTTTCTTCATCTTCCAACTGTTTGTGTTGTTCCTCTTCAAGTTCTTTATATCTTTCTTCTTCTTCATCCTTCTTTCTTATTTCTTCCTATGTCTACATATCTTCCATTTCATTCCTTTCTTTCTCTTCTTTCTACATCCATTCCTCCTCGTGCTTTTGTTCTTCCTCCTTCCTCTTTTCTTCTTCCTGCTTCATTCTTTTCAGTTCTTCTGATTGTTTTATCCTCTTATTTGCTACAATGGATGCTCTTAGGATAATAGTATCTGCTTTGAACTTACAGCTCCTCTCCACTTGTGTATTATGCACTACCTTCATCTTATATTTGATACTGAATGGTGTCGCCAGTTCTTGTTGATTTCCTTCTTGGGTGACACTTTGCTTAGTTATTGTACTAAAAGGGCCCGCTTCTTTGCCTAGTGCATGCAGTCGAGAAGAATTATAGGAATTGTTAATCTTCTCTTCCTCTAATCTAGAATAATATTTACAGACCCAAGAAAAATGCAACTTAGCACAGTGCCTTTTGCACACTCCTTTATGATCATACATGTTGAAGATCATCTTATCAAAATTAAGGCTTTTGAGTTGTTCTACTTCTTCATATGTGGCCTTTAAGCCCTTGATCACATAGGATCATACTTGTAGAGGGAAGGAAGGCCAAGTTGCCTTATTCTTCTTTTGTAGCAACTAAGAAGGAAATGTGGCTAAGGTGATAGGAAAACTCTTGCATGACCACCTTATTTTTCACATATCTCGACAAAATATGTGGAGGTCTTTACATACCAAATACTCTAAGGTATGTGCTATCAAGTGAGAAAAACCAATCAACTACTTATTCCAATGTCTTCATTGCCTTATGGTACATGTAGGGAGCTTCTTCTTCAAATATCATATGATACAAAACCTTGAATAAATGCTCAACAAGTTTTTCATACATTCCTCAATAAATGTACTCTAACAACAATTTGCAATACACATTGAGAAGGACAACTCTCTTGGGGTCCAATTCCATATTAGACTAGGGAATTCATGGAAAGCCCATATTCCATCAAATAAATAGGCAGACATTAAAAATTATGGTTGCTTACCGTTAGGTCATATTTTCACCTTATTCAAATTGATTTGCAATGCTTGATACATTAGATGCGACCAATTGAATATATTTTCTTCTCTGACCATTCAAATACATCATATAGATCCGTACTTTAGGGAAGGATTTACTATTAATATGTCCATAGACTTGAAACACATATCCATCAAGAACTGATACATTGTTCTGAAAGACTTGGTTTTGTAAGTACCATTTGTGTTTTGGCAAAGTTTGTCCAGTTCTTTCCATCATGACTTGATCGCTTTAGTATTCATATAAATCCAAGGTGCATACAATTGAGAGTTTAAGTGTTGCTCAGGCTTGGGCAAGTTGTAAATCAAGTGGATGTTTGTTCCTTCTGTGGCTAGGGAGTTTCTTTTGTGGCCTTCTGGTGGGATCTTTGGCCAGTGGATTGCATATTCCAAGATACGTTGGTTCGAATTCATGCAACTTCCAGCGATTGCGGGCAACGAAACCGTCGGCAGGACTTGAAACAACGACGATCTGTAAGTTCATATTTTGCATGTTATATCTCTCGTAGATAACTGCTTATTGGATCTGTAACAAAGAGCCTTGTTTATGGGATTTGTATGATTTGGCACACAATTATCTTCATTTTTTCTCTTAATTCCAATTAATTTTGGACATTTTGTACGATGGCACTAGGTTTGATCTTCTACAAGCAAGTAAAATATTACAGATCTGAGACACAAACCTGAATGGCCTATGTGGCTCCCTTTTGTAAAATTCTTGAGAGACATTTTTATACTCAGCAGGAGAGCATTCTCCAGATGGCTCCCAGCTTCGCGAAAATAGCTACTGGCTCAGATCCGTCCACCTCTGGGGGGAAAACTCCTACCCATATCGTTAGTGAAGCCCCAACTCCCACTATCAAAGTGGACCAAGCCTCACTTGACGAGGCTTTGAAGTTTTATGAAAGTGCCCTAATCTGTCGACTCAATGGTTTTTGGCCACGGCTGACATCTCTCCACAGTTGGATCTTGGAGGTATGGAAGCCTGTCATTTCAGATGCAATTAATATCTACGCCTGTGCTAGGGGTTTCTTTATAATAGATTTTGAAAACCCTAAAAGCAGACAATGTATTCTAGATTCCGACCCTTGGTTTTGGGAAAACTCAAGCCTATTCATGAAGCCATGGAACCCATCATTCGATCCCTCAACAACAGTCATAACCTCAGCGCCAGTTTGGGTGAGATTGCCAAACCTAACCTTGCATCTCTGGAATTCATCCTTGCTAAAAGCCATTGGAAATGCAATTGGGAAATTTTACTGCAGGTGCCCAAAAACAGAGGAATATATCAGAACCACCTATGCACGCATCTCTGTGGAAATGGACTTCAGCGCCAGATTCCCAGCTGAAATACACCTAACAAGTAAAGACAATGTGTGGAACCAAAAAATCAATTATGAAAGTTTCCTCTTCAGATGTTGATCCTGATTTGAGATAGGACATCTAGCCAAAAATTGCCCAAAAGCCTCCCAGAAAAATTCTGCTAGACAAAATCACCACAGATCTACATGGTGGGAAGGAGCACAAAAAGAACACTACATTGTCATCAAAGAAGAATACACTCGAGAAAACTCTGAATCACAAGAAATCGGGAAAGGAAGAAACAACTCTCAGGAAAAGCAGGGGGAAAGCCCCACCCAACAACAAAAAAGTGAACTCGACAACACCTCAAGTATCAACAGTTATGAGGATTCGAATACTGCACAAAATAAATCTTTATTTAATAGTAAAGCAGATCTCCTAGACCAAATTTCTTCTCCGACTATCTTCAAAAGGACAAACACAATAGACCGTGAAGCTAAGACACCAATGTCCGAAGAACCAGAAGAGATGAAGGAGATGCAAGATAAAGGAAGTTGGAAGACCATAGGGAAAAAAAGAAAGCTACAGCGCCAATCTTGCCAAGAAAGACGAGGAGCCAGGAAATTAAAAACTAAGAAAATTATAGGTTCGATAGACCAATTTGGTCTCAATGGACGTTAACCACCATCATCATCATTATCAAGAGGAAAGTTGCTACCCTCTGATGTTGTTTGATGGCATTCCCTTGGTGTCTAGACCCTATAATACCCACTTGATTAGATCTCCACATGCAAGTATTGTATATCTGCAAGCCACCTTATGGAACCCTAATTGTTGTATGTTCATGTAGACTTCCCTATCCTCTAAATCTAAATTAAACTCCATGGAAGTGAATTCATGTTTAATGGTGATCCATGTGATAGCATAATAATTTTCAATATAACAATGTGTGTCTAACAGGATAGGAACTCCTGTTATGCTCCTATTAGTGGCCTCTTCGATACTGCATTATGTGACCTCCTTTGATGGTCTTTCTTTGGAGGCATGGTTCCATTAGAGAAATTTTGAGGTAAAAAATGAGCCACAAAACAAAAATGTACAACCAAAATCAACTTTATAAGAACCAATAGGATTCAGTATGATGATTTCAACCATGTGGGATGGTTCACCATTTTTGGATTAAAAATGTAAAAAGATTTTTAAAAAACTACTTTTTCAACTAGTATTCTCTACTTATCTCCCTACGGTTTTACTAAAATTCCAAGCGAGAGCACTTGTTGGATGCATAATTTAATTCTTCATCCAAGGAGTACCCATGTTACATATTTTTTATGGACCCTACTACTAAAAAAATTAGAAGTACATGAAAAAACATGATTGCAATCACACGTTTCATGTATTTCTCATTTTTCATGTAGCAGGGTCCATCAAAAGTATGCAACATGGGTACTCCTTGGATGAGGAATTAAATTATGCATCCAAATAGTGCTCCCACTTGAAATTTGAGAAAAACCATAGGGAGATAAGTTGAAAATACTAGTTGAAAAAACAGTTTTTTATTTTTTCCCTCTAAAATTTGATGATGTAATCTAATCTAATTTTATTATTTCCGCTATTATTTTATAATATTTATTAGGAGGCCAATTTTAGAACTTAAAAATTCTCTATGGTACCTAATGATGAAAGAGTGATGTGTTCAAGATTTTTTGTACCTGTTACAAGAGATGCACTCATTATGATATTAAGTTAGTTTAAAAAATATTAGCTAGATAATCAAATTTCAAGTAGTAAAACAATCATTAAGGGAAAGGATTACATAATTATGGACATCAAGGAGGAAAAATGAGCACTATAAATTCAAAATCCATAGTTGTGTAGGAATATTGCATAATTCTATATTGAAAGTGTTGGCATTATGATGCATGTGTTGTATTTGATGGCAACCAACTCGTAGAAGATCAACTCACTTATATATATCTAGATGAATCTACGGAAGAGATATCAGATGTGACAGAATGCATGGGATTCTGGACAACTCAAAGGAATCAGATGACAGTTCTTAGTATGACAAGTTAGCTTTGCCATCAAGTCCAAAGGGGGAGATTGTTGGCATTATGATAAATATGTTGTACTTGATGGAAACTCACTCATCTTAGATGATAAATTATAGTGCAGAGAAAAGTTCATGCACTTTCATGAAGAGAAAAGTTCCTTTCATGCAGAGAAAATTTCACGCATTTTCATGCAAAGAAAAGTTCCTTTCATACAGAGAAAAGTTCATGCACTTTCATGCAGAGAAAATTTCCTTTCATTTAGAGAAAAGTTCACGCACTTTCATGAAGAGAAAAGTTCCTTTCATGTAGAGAAAAGTTCACGCACTTTCATGCAGAAAAAAGTTCCTTTCATGCAGAGAAAAGTTCACACACTTTCATGCAGAGAAAAGTTCACACACTTTCATGCAGAGAAAAGCGCACGCACATGGGAAATCTTATGGTTGGTTCATGGTATTAGTCCGACAGTTTTTGATCCTATGGTTTTGGTCCGTGGTATTGCATCCGAAAGAGTTGAACCCAATTATTGGGTCCGTGGTATTGTTTTGTTATGGTTTTGGACCATGGTATTGAGTAAGGCCTAAGACTATAAAAGGAGAAGAAGATCATTAGGCAAGTGCATGAAAAAGACTTGAATATATGATGTAGTATGAGATCCAGTTTGCAGGATATGGGTTATGATGCATTGCTTGATCTGAGCTAAGGAGGGATCTCACTGGTTGATGGAGAACAAGATCTAAGGATAGATCAGGATCAAATGGTTTGAAATGAATCATCTTTATATGGTTTGATCAT
>APFE031004487.1:0-22185 GCA_000404065.3 Pinus taeda | reverse complement strand
TTCCTCATGCATTTTCAGTAGCCGGTTCGTTATGAAACTAGCACCTATTTTCTCACATTGCTTAAGCAAGACACTGCGATGCATATCTCTCATCACATCCATGAATGGAGACGTAGAAATCGCCTAATCAAATTCAAGATAGTTGATCAGCTGCTCACTTAATGGTTTACCAAATCATTCGTAGCCCAAATTTCTTGCGATATAGCTATGGGTGGATATGTCACTGAAGAGCAAGCCATTACTTGTGCCCAGTACTTGGATTTGGTCTACTCTCAGTCTAGCACCTTATACGAGTTGTTACTCAATGCTCCGCGACCATCATCTGATCCCGCAGAATCAAAGTCACTAGTTGTTCCTCCCGTTGATGGAGTTATTAGTTCAGTATCCTAGACCCCTGCTAAAACTTCTTCCAAAAGAAGTCGGTCTCAAATACTGCTCCTAATAGTTCATCTCATAATCCTCCTGACCTTGGTAAAACCTTAGAGGTCCATGTTGTTCAGTATATCGTAGCAGAAAAATCCTCGAAAGGAAAAAAGAAAGGCAAAGCCAAAGCCAAATTCGATGCCCTGAAACAGGGTCCTCCCAAAGTGTCTGTTGGCAAATCTTCACAGTAGAAACCCAAGTATCCCTGCCTCATTTTGCGAGGAGGATCACTACACTAAGGATTGGCCTTAACAATCTGAAGTTAGTCGCTTGCTCAAAGGGACCCCTATTGTCCTTAAAGAGCCATTTCTGTCTCAGCAGACTCAAATGGTAGACCAATCCCGATCTGCTTCCTCTAGACCTCAAGTGTTCATGATGAGCATGCCCATTAATGTCACTACCCGATCGAAAGATTATCAAACTCTAGCTCTGGCAGCTGGGAAAGAAAAAGAAGTTGCACCTTCTTCTTCTACCCCAAGTTCCAGCCCTCTGCAAATTGAGCGCCCTAACCCTGATTCTGCAATGTGGCCACCCTCTCGAGGTGTGTTACGGAAATCCTCGTCTAATCCCAATGCCCAAGCCACTCAACACTACAATATTGTTAAGGATTTGGCTCAGGGGCCATCAACCATGTCAGCTCTTGAAGTACTCCAAAGCTTCCCATCGCAACAAAAATATTTGTTGTCATCTATCGGGGGCATCAATCCCACCGATTCTAATTTGATCTATTTCGATCTAGAGAACCATGTTCCACGGCTCCCTCATCAGATTGTCTTCCTTATTCAGGTAATCATTAACAGGAAGACCATCCACCACACTGTCATTGATGAAGGTTCTTCCACCTGCATCATGTCAACTGCATGTTGGAAGGCTATTTGTTCCCCTACACTAAACCAGTCTCCGAACACTTTGGAAGCTTTCGATGGGTGCGATTCATGACCCTTCGATGTCTTACCTAACCTTTCCATCACCTTGGAAGGCAAGACAGTGCAAGTCGAAGTAGAGATTGTTGACGCCAATCTCAATTATAATCTTCTACTCAGTCGAAGTTGGACTCGTGCCATGCATACCATGGCCTCCACTTTGTTTCACATGATCTGTTTTCCCAATCAAGGGAAGATTGTCACCGTCGATCAGCTATCTTTCTTTGCCTCTTCCTCCTTGGATGGCAATGTTCCGTACGTCAAGCACTCTGGTGCTCCCTATGAGAGTGTGGGGGCAAGTCTCTTCAAGGATTCTGCCTTGATAGGAATTTTTCCACTCCCACCTCCTCATTTTTCCTCTGTCAACATGGTCTCAGTCAAATATGATCCCTAGGTCATACCTGCACCAAATCTTGTTGATACTTGGGGCGAGGTTATTCTGCTTAGTCCCACCAAAGTCAATTACGTGGAAATTGTTTTGGCTTCAAACATCACATCCTCTGATTCTCATATGTCAAAGATCTCTCTCGATATGTACTCTCAATCCCCTTGGCTTGGCACTTTAGAATCATCTGATCCCTTAGCCGAGACCTTCCTCGTTGATGATGGTATCATGGAAATCATGTCTCTCAAGGAACTGCCATGGATTGATACTCATCATCGCTCCTCGTTCCTGCCTCGCTCGACAGTTATGTCTACCGCTTTCGAAGAGTTCTCTTCTCCAATTCCATTATCGATCGTTACTCATGAAGTATGGTCAGAAGGAAATTTGGGTAATATTACCCAAACGATGTCGATTGACATTTCTATCAAACCCAGTATCATTGAACATGTTCATATTGGGGTATCTTTTTCTCCAGATGAGATCAAGACATATACTCGTCTATTTCAGGAATTTCGTTATATGTTTGCATGGTCTTACGAAGAAATTCCTAGCATCGATCCTAGCATTGTGGTGCATGAAATACCAACGTATCTGCATGCGAAGCTTGTACGCCAATGGCTTTGCCCGGTGCACCCTAGGAAGGTTGCTGCTATCAAGGGTGAATTCTAAAAGCTTCTCAAAGTTGGGTTCATTTATCCCATCCCCCTTACAGATTGGGTGTCCAATATTTTCCCAGTGACTAAAAAACAAGGCACAATCCATGTTTGCATGGATTATCGAGATCTTAATCGTGCCTATCCTAAAGACAACTATCCTACTCCCTTCATTGATCAAATCATTGACAAATGTGTTGGGAGTGGGATATTTTCCTTTATGGACGGTTTTTCTGGTTATAACCAGATTAATATTGCAACGGTCGACCAAGAAAAGACAGCTTTTATCTGCCCATGGGGTACCTTCGCGTACAAGAAGCTCCCTTTTGGCCTTAAAAATACGGGAGCCACATTTCAACGGGCAATGTCCTATGTGTTTCATGATATTCGCAACATTGTCTAGCCTTACTTGGATGACCTTCCTACCCATTCTCGTAAGCACCAAGATCACCCAGACCATCTTCAGCAGATTTTTCTATGCTGCAGACACTATAACATTTTGTTGAATCCACACAAATGTGTTTTCTGCGTGGAATCAGAACGACTCCTTGGCTTCATCGTTTCCAAGGATGGTATTCGCCAGGATCCGCTAAAAGTCGAGGCCATTGTAAATTTACCCCCTCCATATTCACTACACCAACTCCAGAGCTTGCAAGGAAAGGCCAACTTTCTCCGTCATTTTATACCCAACTACGTTGGACTAGCCACAGGATTTACCTGGTTGCTCAAACAAGGAACGCCCTTTGCATGGGACGAGGTGACCCACAAATCTTTCAATGATCTTAAGGCCGTCCTCATAAATACTCCTCTATTCCATCCACTCGACTATTATCGAGATTACTTCCTTTAGCTAGGCGCGGCCCCTAGCACCATTGATATGGTGTTGGTCCAAGATGACGATGAAGGTAACGAACATGTGATCTACTACCTTAGTCGGAATCTCCTCGAAACTGAAATGCGTTATGCACATTTCAAGAAGTTGGCTTTGGCTGTCGTTCAGGTTGTTCAATGCTTTCGGCACTATATCCTTTTACGTATGACTACAGTGATTTCTAAATGCAACCCTATGACCTATATCCTAACTCATCAGTTGTTGGGGGGAAAGTATTCTAAATGCATCGCTATCCTGCAAGAATTTGATTTGGTCTTCACAATGGCCAAATCTAACAAGTCACTTGTTTTTGATGAATTGATTTGTTCCCTTCCCTCCAAAGCTCTCCCTGTTGGTGCAGATGAACAGCTTCCAGATGAGACCCTTTTCCTGATTAGCACCCTTGATCCATGGTATAGTGATATCATCGTGTATCTCCAAACCTCCACATTTTGGTTTGCATTGACCAAGGATGATCATCGAAGGATTCAGTATCATTCCCAACCCTACCGTATTATTGGTGATGCTTTATACAGTGTCGGTGTCGATTTTGTTCTTCGTTGATGCCTCACAATCGAGGAAGCTGAAAGAGCTCTCAATGATTGCCACTCTGGGGCATGTGGTAGTCATATGCCTAATTATGCTACACCTCAAAAAATCCTTTATGCCGGTTATTTCTGGCCATTTATCTTCAAAGACTGCATTCTTACTGTCTGCAAGTGTCATAAATGCCAAACTTACCAACGAAGATGCGTGCCCCACCCACTCACCTACACCCCGTCATTACCATTGGTCCCTTTGCCAAATGGGGCATTGATTATATAACATGTAACCCTCGTTCGACCGAGGGGCATGGCTATATTATCATCGTTGTGGATTATTTCACCAAATGGGCCAAAGTGATGCCTACATATTCTACAGATGGTAAGACGGCAACTCAATTTCTTTTTAACCATGTTATTCCCAGGTTCGGTGTACCCCAAGCCATTGTCATAGACCATGGCTCCCATTTCAGAGATTACATGATGGTAGAACTAAGATCTGCATTGGGCTTGTGCCACGATGGCTCAACCCCATATTACCCTCAGGCCAACAGCCAAGTTGAAGCCATGACCAAGGTTTTGGTCACCATGCTTCAGCGTATTATTGGGATGCACAAGTCAAATTGGCATCTCATGCTTTTTCAGCTCTATGGGCCTACTTAACTTCAACCAAAGATGCCACTAGTTTCACACCTTTCCAGCTAGTCGATGGTCTAGAAGTAACATTGTCGATCGAATGCGAGATTCCTTCACTCAAGTTAGTTGTCGAACTCCTCCCTGAAACATCACCTCAAGAGGAACGCCTATTATATTAGAATGACTGGATGAGATTCGCCGTCTCACTTCCTTGGTCATCGAAGCACAAAAGAAATGGGTCAAATCCCATTTCGATCAGTCGGTCTCCCCTTACACTTTCTCTGAGGGTGATTTGGTACTACTATACAATCAAGCTAACAATAAGCTGGGCGCAGGCAAGTTCGAACCTATCAGGCATGGGCCCTATATTCTAAAATGTGTTTTTCATAAAGGATCCTATGAGCTTATTGATTATGAAGGAAATCCTCTCGATAAGCCTCGAAACGGGCTTTACCTCAAAAAGTATTATGCTTAGGTCATCTTGCATGGATACTTATGTACATTAGTGTGTGATTCATTTTTGTATAGCGTGGTTTTGTGTGATAGTCTTCAAACAACTTTCTTGTTTACTATGCTTTTCTTGCTTTGTAGATGTCTGCAACTCCTCACATTGGTTTTGTTGATGGTTCTTGCTACAGTACCCAGAGCCTATCATCTGTGGCATGGGATATCTATGACCCTAACGCTGAGTTTATTGAACTTCAAGGTATCTTCCTGGGTCGTACAACCAACAACGTTGTTGAATATAGTGCGGTCATCGAACTATTGGCAGAAGCAATTGCTCTAGGCATGAGGAAATTGGTTGTCAACCTGGATTCACAGCTTGTCGTCCTTCAACTCAACGGGCAATATTTCGTCAGGAACCCTCAAATATTATGAATGTATCTCCATATCCATCTATTGGAAAGACATTTTGATTATATTACATATCATCATATTCCTAGACACATGAATACATTGACAGATGCATTAGCTAATTACGTGTTTGATAGACATTTACGAAACATATAAAAGACAAGACAAACCATTTGTACCATAATAGACAGGAAAATACAACATATATATATATATATATATATATATATGAGAATGTTTGATACATCAGAACCCCAAAAAATAATGTGTCTATAATAACAACAGCGGCTCGCAGGCCTTGTACATTCGTGGCACGCAGGATTCAAAAAATATGTAGGTGCTGGACCTAGGAACTACTCAACATGGTGGTCATGGTAGCACGAGATAGCTCGTGCAACATGACTCAGCAGTCGGTGGATCCAATCTGAGACTCTCACTATGTGCCTCTGGTACCACCAGGGCATGTCTCCTATCCGAGCATACTCCGGGATACCATGAGTCAATCCCTCGAGGTTCCTCATGATCTCGTCCTCATTATCGCTCCCTTCCTGATAAGAGATGACAACATCAATAGGGCAGGGGATACGCCTAGCTATTGGGGACATACTGGCTGGCCGCTCTGGTCCAACATCTGCATAAACAAGAGAAATGTTATAAGCATGCATATACCAAAAACATTAAAAAATATCAAAATCAAAAATTTGATTTTTTAACTTCGTCATCGAAGTCCTCTTCATTTGGTAAGGGCATATATGGATCTCCACGAAAATCAGTGTCATTGTATGACCAGTCCTCCACGACGATCTTCTATCATCGTAGCCATGAGAAGAATGTCGGTCGGTATGACATATGCTGACCCCTAGTGATCCTAGGCATCATACGACTCCAGTGGGCCATCCGCAGATTGCATGGCGCAAGAGGATCAACCCCAGTCAACTGATACTGGAACAATGGCACTCATCCCAAGAAAAAGGTCACAAATACTTATTCAAATCCAAATTGCTTCAAATTCCCTGCCTTGGCCTTGGACAACTGGTGCTTGATGTTCATCTTCATGGCCTCTGCCCAATTGAAGATCGTAGGAGTTGTGCAGTCAATAACGTAAAGGAACTTCGACTTCTTAGTTTCCTGTTCCGCTTAGGACCCCGCCACTCTATTGATAGTCAACAGAAGCACCCTCAGTGTCAAATCCTGCACACTAGAAATCTCTATCTTCCCGCTCTTCGATTTCAAGGCCTTAGGGCAGTGTTCAGCAAGCAAGGAAGATATGCTTGCCCCGACCGAACATGACTCATACAAGTTCATTAGCTCACCTCTGCAAGATAATCCAGTGATGAAGTAGATACCGAAAGTTGTCAACTCCAACCCTTGGTCCCCAATGACAAAAATCTCGGGATTAATGTCCCAAAGGCTTGTCAAGTATCGAAGAAACTCAGGTTGGGCCCGCATCCCTAGTGCAAGGAAAAATTTGAGGAGCCCGCAAGCCCTCAAAGCCTCCAGGCAATTTGGATCATTCAATGCCTGGGTGTCAACATCTTCTTGTTCTGTTTCCTTCCAATCCACCATTTTTGGCAATTTCTCTCATGCAAAAGCAATTAATTTGAGTCAATTATCAATTTTGGCACATAAAATTCAAGTTTTAACGGTCAATTTTTGAGAGAGAATGGTTTTTCCCTATCCATGATGTCGGCATGCTTGTTTTAGAAATAGTCGCACCAGTCGGTGCGGACGATTATGCAAATCACCCACGTCGGCGGGGTCCTGTGCCCGAAAATTGCGCCAACTGCGGGCGAAAAAATTTCTCAAAATCCTCCGTAAAAACCCAAAAAATGGCTAAAAACATAAATCAATGGCATGAAAATGGAGCTCAGGGTTTTCGCTGTTACCTGGAACTGACAGCTTGTCGATTGACCTCCCAGCTCTCCCGCAATCTGCTCTGGAACAATTAGGGAAAAAGTGGGTAAAAAGTCTTCACTGCAAAGGTAAAATGGTAAATGGTAAAAAATATATTTACTTTTCCCCTTTTTATTCATTTTTTCATGAAAATATCAGGTTTTGTAAATATTTTTGACCTATTTTACCTCAAGGACTCGATAATACGCTTTGCCTTACTTGTGCAGCAAAAGGTGATGGATGTTCGACAATGACGATGAGTCACATTTCAGCTCTTTTCTCGACTCGTTAAAATCATATGAAAAGATTGCCGAGTATTTTTTCCCTTTTTGGCTCATTAAAGAGAATAAAAACGGGGGGTCTACTTTTAGCTCTTTTCTGACCCTTTAAAAGGGAAAAGATGGTTGAGCCCTTGTCATTTCGAACTTGTTAATGGATGTGAAACATCATGCACCCAGTATAAGTTTACCCCTTTTTCAGGCTGGGATGCACTATTTACAAAAAAGGTACTCCTTGACTGAAATGGTCAAGTGGTTCTCTCAAGTATTATTTTCTACCTTTTTGGGCTCAAGAGACACAAATGTACAAAAAGGGACCATGTGGAGTTTTCTTTTACGTGTCTTTTTCAAACTCTCTAAACATGAAAAATATACCGAGTTACACCTTTGTCGGACTCATTAAACTATGAAACAACATCGGATTCATCACCATGACGAACATGAGCTTCTCCTTCCTAGGGCTCGTTAAAATTACTAGGTCAGATTTGTTTGAAGGATGAACTTACAATGCAAGCATATGTTATCCCCTTCAAGCTTGCGATTAAAAAATAATTGGGGGAAATTTGGAAATCTATCAGTTGTGTCGACATCTCACTCTTGAACATGACACTATTTGCTTCGTGTCAGGTTGGACATCCTCCTTTGCATCATTGACCTTCCTAGGTTTGGGCCATTAATTTTTGCCTTCCATTTGATCTCTGCCACTTCATCATGACCACCAACCCTATGGATCCAAAAGCTGCCAAACTTCCAGTTGTGTCGCTGATATGTTCAAGAGTTGTCCTTCTACAATTACACTTACTTCTGATTCTCTGTATCATCCAAAATCATTTTGCATCCTCTCGTTTCGCATCGATGATGTGGGATTCATTATGGCCCTCCTTCGACATGGTCACTTTCCGTCAACTTCAACTCATTATCTGGGAATTTGAACAAGAGACTCCCTTCCAGTACCTTAGAGCTTGCATGCCCTAATGGAAAGCTATTCGCACTCGACGACAAGTTCACATCATTGGCTTTCGATCGAGTGATTTCATGGGTGTTCGACTTCAGTTCCTGTATTCACATTTCATGAATTGTGCTGATAGTACCGAGAGGACCATTGTCATTATTGGTGGTTTCTCTCGCGCTTGTTAACAGTTTACATCATTGACTAGTAATCAAGCGACCTTCTAGCATGTTCAACGTCAACACATCTATTCGCGTGCTAGGATCTGTACTTTGATCGGGTCATCTTGGAGTGTAAGACCCTGGACTCAGATCACAAAACTCCAAGTTGCTAAGTGATGCGACATGGTTATGATGATAAGCATGTCTCTTTCAGATCGTTGGCTGCGACCAGACCATGAGTTATCATATGTGATCCTTCTCATTATTGGATGGTTACGACCATACCTTGGTTTCATTATGATCCTCTTTGACGGATGGTTGCACCCATACCTGGATCCATTTACATGATCATTCTTTGTATGGCTGCATCCATGCCACTATTCATGTATCATTTGACAGAGATCTTAGTTTATGTATGTGTATTTGTACTTGCTTGCAGGTTTTTCCACGGCAGACTGGTTCCCCGCACTGATTTATAAAGCATTTCATCCCTCACTCTAACTTGACCATCATGCTTTAGGGGGCATTTGTTACACACCATTTTGTCACTGTCCCTGTACTCCCTGTTCCTTAATCCTGGAGGACCTATACAATGAACCCCACATGCTTTTCCTTCATGGAGAAACTCCCATTATGTCCCTCTTCATGATAAAATCATTTCCCTTTTGCACCATTTCCCCTAAAACTTCTGTTTTTCCCAATTTACAAGACCGACGCTAATGGCCTTTGTCTCCCCCATGCTGATGTGCAAATATTAGCACTATTCCCTATGTCGAACGGTTTGACTGAGTTGTGTTCCAGTCACGTCAGTCCTGTTATGGATTTTTTTCTAAATTAGAGCCAAAGATTCCAACTCTAGAAGCTCCGTAACAGAAGTTTAGTAAATGGTTTGGCCGGATGGGGTCAAGGATGACAGTTTGGGCTCCTTTCCCCTATAATTATGGAACTATCTCAAGGGATAAGTCCTTCTCCCATGAGAAGAGGATCCATCTCCCATCCATATTTCCTATATAAACCTCCCTTCTTCCCAAGCATAAACTAGTTACAGTTAGAGTTTTCGCTGAGTGTGAGTATATTGTTTTGGATTAGACAAGCAAGCTATTACTAGTTGTAGCCATCTAGTTGTGTGAGGGAGAAGTTTGTTTGGTTTTGGAGTGAAGCCTGTAGGGAAGAGCCTTTAAACTATTGTTGTTTGAAGCCATCATGGAGTTCTTGTCAGAGGAAGACTGCAGTGTCAAGATGAATGGTTGTAATCTCTATTTGATATTAATATATGCAACTATTGATTGATTTCCTACATGTTTTGTAATATTACATATTCATGTCTTAATGCTTCTTGACTTGTTAAGTAGGTTGAATTACAATTTTTCTATTATTATGTTTGTGTGTTGTTGTTGTTTACTTGTTTCAGAAGCTTGAAGAAGGAAACGAGAGATTGTTGGAGCAAGCAAGAGAGGACATCATCAAGTAGGATAAGTGACCAAGAGGTAGGCCCTCTTGACTGATTCTAACCTAAGGAAATCTTCCATAAAATGTATTTGTTGTGGCTAGACACATTATCAAGTTAGATGAATTCATTCATGTCCGCACTTGTAATTTTACTTCACCAAACATCCCATCGTTGAGTGAACTTGGTCAAGTACTTTGGAATCATCTCGCCTTTATCCATCTTGATTTGACAAAGTTTATCCTTCACTACCAACGTCCTTTTATCACTGTTATTCTAATACAAGTTTGTCAATGTTTTCCACATAGCATGCAGGGTTTCCTTTCCATGGAGACTCGAGATAATATGATCTCGAACTCCCTCAAGGATTATCTACCTTGCCTTCACCACACACTTCTTCCAGTCGGCCAAGTTGTATGCATTAGTAGCTACTGGCTTAGGAATTTCTTGTTCAACAAATTCCTTCAAGCCATTATCCTCTAGCACAGCCTCCACCCTATCCCTCCAGGCTATGAATTTCGAGTCTCCTTCCAAGGCATACTCAAGCCTCAACCCATGGAACATCATCTGCCAATCCTGAAGTATGTATGTAAATTCGACTTTCACCTGTAACCCAGAAACTTAAAACTTCGAAATCACCTCTAGAGAGCTAATTTTAAATCAACAATATCTCCCTCATCGGAACTCTGATTTGGCTGATTTTTTTTTAATTTGGGTATTTTTTCCCAAGGAATCTAGATCTTCAATTTGTTTTTGAAATTTTTACACATAAATTCTTATATCTTTTCTGAAAACTCTTGGCCCAAAAAACAATGTCGCTCTGATACCATGTAGAAAATCCTGTAGATTCACAAACTAATGAAATTTGCTAAAGTAAGAGACAATAATATAATTCTCCTCTTTACAGCGGAAGCCCATCAATGTCTAGCAAGCAATAATAATAGAGCAATAGAATCAAAGGCACATAACACAATAAATATCTAGGGATAGCCACAGCTCAAAACCCCACTATTTGTTTTGTATTAATCCGAAAAATCAAGATGAAATTACGATGCTTGTTATCTCTAGAACAATCCCAACACTTAGCGGATTCAATCTCGAACTCATAAGAAAGCTTAAGGCCAAATCTTAGCCTCTTCACAAGATCTCCAAGTCTCTATTCCAATGTGTAATTCCTATGAAGGATAGCTTGTATTTAAAGGGAAATAAAGCCTCTAAATATAGTGCAATCCCTCAAGGATCAGTTCATGATTGCATGCATTATCAGTGGAACTCAGAAAAATCTAAAAAAAATAGTACAATGTCCCTGCACTCTAGTCTCAAGTGGGTCTTTCAAAGAATTGACATGCATGAGTTTCTGATGAGTAAATATTCAGTTAACTAGAGTAGCACAGGTGGAGTTCATTAGTGTCAGCACTGGTTCTTAACTCACTATTAGTTCTCTTAGTTAGTTTGAGAACTAATTTAACTGAATTGACTCATGAAACTAAGTCTTCTATTTTACAACTCACAATTAACTCACTCTGGACTCCTACAAAGTAGGGAGAACATATACATGACTTCCAAAAGGCTTCCAACTCAAATTTCGTAAGTTAAGTAAGTTTAATAAACTTAATATAACTATTTTAAGTTGTTATGAGAATGGAATTCAAATTTAATTCACAATGTAATACAAGGACAAATTAAACTGGAATTTCTTGTTGCCATTTCTTAACAAACGAAGCCCAAGGAGTTCCGCTACAAGACTGTAACGTTGAACATATACCCAAGAATGCAGTTCACAATAGCATTCCCATTGAAATTGAGCCTAGAAAGACCCTGAACATTAATGCCAATCTTCACAACCTTAAACATGAAAAACTTATTCAAATTCTTCAAAAATACAAACAAGCATTTTCCTGGAAATATTCAAATATGAAGGGCATCGATCCACAACTTTGCACACATCATATTTATATTGAGAAAGATGCCCGAGCCATTCATCAACCTCAAAGAAGACTAAATCCACACCTCAGAGATATAGTAAAACAAGAACTTCAAAAATTTCTTGATGGTAATTTTATATATCCTATTTCTGATAGTCAGTGGGTTTCACCACTGGTGGTAGTACCCAAATAGAATGGTAAATGGAGAATTTGTATGGACTATAGAGAATTAAATAAATCCACGCAGAAGGATCATTTTCCCCTTCCATTTATCGATCAAGTCCTTGACACTCTTACTGGAAAGAAATATTTCTCTTTCTTGGATGGGTTGAGCAGATATAATCAAATTCAAATTTCCCCTGAAGACCAAGATAAAACCACGTTCACCTTCCCATGGGGAACATTTTCATATAGATTCTTACCATTTGGGTTGTGCAATGCACCAGCCACTTTTTAAAGGGAAATTCTTAGTATTTTTTCTGATTTGATTAGTGAGGGACTTGAACTATATACGGAAGATTTCACCCCTTATGGTAATGAATTTGACTAAGCCTAGTATAATCTTGAGAAAGTTCTTGCACGATGTATAGCTGCCATTTTGTGCCTCAGTCATGAAAAATGTCATATGATGATGACAGAGGGCATAGTTTTGAGACATTTTATTTTTGTTGAAGGCATTCAGGTGGACCCATCTAAGATCAAGGTAATTCTTAAACTCCCTATTCCTCAAACACAAACAGAGGTATGTAGTTTCCTTAGTTATGCTGGTTATTATCATCGTTTTATAGAAAAAATTTCAAAAATTATGGCACCTTTGTATGTATTGACTAGACATGTGGAATTTGAGTGGACTCGTAGATGTGACGTTGCTTTTGTAGATCTGAAAAGGTTGGTCCCAACAACTCTTGTGTTGTGAGGACAAAATTGGAATCTACCATTCCATATATCCTCGAATGCATTAGATACAACGATAGGATCAGTTCCCAAACAAGAAGAGGATAAAAAAACTTATTCCATTTATTCAATTGGCACAACCTTGCATTGGCTAAGTTGAATTATACTGTGATAGAAAAAGAATTTTTGGTCGTTATTTATTCTATAAATAAATGCCGTCATTAAATAACATGATATCTAGTTTTTTTGTACATTGATCATTCTGCCATTCATTATTTAGCTAAAAAACTTGTTACAAATGGTAGAATAACTCGTTGGTTATTATTGTTGCAGGAGTTCGACATTACCATAAAGGATCAGCTAGGAAAAGAAAATCTCATTGCATACTTTTTGTCAAGAGTTCCATCAGCAGTCAATTCTTCCCCAGTTGAAGACCAATTCCCGGATGAACATTTGTTTGTTGTAACTGTCAAAACACATTGGTATGCTAATGTAGAAAATTATTTGGCAGTAAAAAAGTTACCATCGCATTTGTCATCTCGAGAAAATAAGCTTATTATCTAGCATAGTGCACACTTTTCATGGATGAACGGCTACCTTTTTAATACAAGGGTTGATCTTGAAATTCGAAGATGTGTCAAAGAAGATGAAATTTATGATATCCTCAAGGCTTGTCATGATGAGCCTTGTGGGGGTCACTTTGTTGATTGGAGAACCGAACACAAGTTATTACAGATGGGTTATTTTTGGCCCACAATATTTAAATATGTAAAGAAATATGTCCAGAGTTGTGATAATTGCCAAAGGATGGGTCAACCCATTCAATCTGACGAAATTTCCCCCTAGCCCTAAATTATATCGGAACCGTTCGAAAGGTGGGCAATGGACTTTGTAGGCCCCTTTAATCCACCTTCAAATTAGAAAGCATACATTCTAGTCTGTATAGATTATGTTACTAAATGGGTGGAAGCAGTAGCACTGCTAAGGGCCATGGAAGAAGCAATCATCAATTTTATGTTCGAAATATTCGTTCGATATGGGCTGCCTTGGGAGCTTATAATAGATGGGGGATCACAATTCACTGCTCATAAAATTTCAACCACACTGCAAAATTATCATATTAAACACATAATCACTTCTCCTTATCATCCGCAATCGAATGGGTAGGTGGAAAGCACTAATAAATTCTTAGAGGTGATTTTAACTAAAACAGTATCTATAAATCGCTGAGACTGGGTTGCCAAGCTTCCAAAAGCCTTATGGACCTATCAGACAACCTGGCACAATACTACTGGCTATTCACCTTATCAGCTTGCTTTTGGTAAGGATCCCATTTTTCCAATTGAATTGGAAGTTAAGACTCTCATAACCACCAAGGAAATCAGATTGGATCTCACAAAATCATAGAAACAACGCTTACAACAACTCAACAAACTGAATGAAACACGTCTTCTTGCTCTATAGTGTATTGCCATAATTCAACAACAAAAAGCTAGATGACAGGATAGGCTAATCAAAAAGAAAAACTTTCACAAAGGAGATTGGGCATTGCTATATGACTCTAGATTCCACGACTTTCTAGGTAAACTTCAAACAAAATGGCTTGGCCCTTACGAAATTACCAAAGTTTATGAAAATGGAACAATGGCCTTACTACAATTGACAATGCCAAAATTTCATTCCTTTCCTATGAGCATTAGCTCTGTCTGTATCATCGGCCACTTACTCGAGAATATTTTCTTCACGAAATTGACAATGATGCCAATTTGCAGGTTGTAGTTGACTAGGGAAATTTCGTTGTGGCCACAACCAAGTAAATTTCTCTGAGAAATCGTCTTTATTTTGTACATAATGTAGATAATTTTTTTTTGTTCTTTATGATAGATTTAAAAAATAAATAAATATCGCTAATAGTTTTATCACAGTTGTTTCTTTAGTCACATTCGTTGTTTTCTCAATTACAGTTATTGTTTCCTTAGTCATAGTCTTTGTTTCCTCAGATTATAGTTATTTTTTCCTTAGTCACAATCATTGTTTCCTCAATTACAGTTGTTGTTTCCTTAGTCAAAGTCGTTCTTTCTTCAATTACAGTTGTTGCTTCCTTAGTCACAGTTGTTCTTTCTTTAGTTATAGTTGTTGTTTCCTCAATAACAACTGATGTTTTATTTATCCCGGTTGTTGTTTCATCGGTCACAGCCATTGTTTCCTTTATCATTATTATTGTTTCCTTAGTCACAGTGTTGTTTCCTTTAATTACAGATGTTGATTTTTAACATGCGATTATCATTTCCTAGCCTAGTTATATCTTTATTTCCTTAGGGCAAGGAAAATTCTCTTATTCTTCTCCTCATATGATGGTGGAAACTAGCTTGTTTTATGGTTATCATTAGAAAATATTTTGTGAGAAATCATTATCAGAATTCTGAAATTTCCATGATTCTTAATTCTTTTTAGCGTTGTAGAAAATTACAAAAATGCTTAAAATTCATTCCTCTCATCATCACTTAAGGACTATATTTTGACTCCAATCTTTCAACAATAAACGATCATAAGTTTTTTAGGACAAAATTAGCAAGCTAGAAAATTAATTATTATAATACTTTTTAAACCATCCCTAACTCTTAAGGAGTTGACATGCCACCACATTTACTAAGTAACCTATTAATAAAAATTACAATTTAACAGAGGATAGGAGGTCTCATCACAAACCAGCCTACCATGATCATAGGATCTAGTTGAGTGACATTACCATTTCTGGTTACCAAGCCAGGATAATGGCCTTTGGCCTTTAAGTCAAAGGATAATAGGTCTCATCATGAGTCGGCTTGTTCACCTCATTAGCTCTAGTGAATGGCATTGTTGCTAACTCGTTACCATGCCAGAACAATGGCCTTCTATAATGAAAACACACACACATATATAGCAACAAAATTTGAAAAAAAAATAGTAAATGGGAAAATGGCACCCTGTCGAGGCTATGGATGCCTGCTAGCAATAGAGGACATGTCTTGGGATTGAAGTAAAATTAAAAATTACAATATCGCTTGCCTATTTTTTTCCTTCAAAATTAATAAGAGAATGGTCATTAAATTTAAAATGGACATTCCTAAAACCCTCCTAGAAAGTGGTGATGCTTGGTTGTCTATGAGTATTTCATTATAATTCTACATACTAGAATTTTTTTTTTTTGGAAAATCATCATTTTAAATTAATCTCCCTTATTTTCTCTAATGATGTACTTGATACAATTATTGCTTCCATCCATCTAATTCCTTTTACAAATTTCTGCATACCTTTATTTTGTCTACACCCTCTGTGGGTCATAATAAATTATCATTACTGCACACGAGTCATAAAAATCTTAATGATTTCCTCATACGTCACAGATATACACCAATTCCTATCTTTACTTTTGACGGTCACTTTATTGCACTGCATTAATACACCATTATCCTTCAAACTTTCCAAACCTGCCATTTTATCAAAATTTGGTTGATGGTCGTGGACGTCCTTTACTCTTATTGGGGAGGCAAGTTGGCATTGAAAAATGATTGTTACTCGCATTTTCGAATTCCATTGCATGTCGTTGAACCTCTATACTCTATACAAATTTACTATTATCACATATTGTGAATTTTTTATTTCCAGTTACAAGATCGCATCCTATTGAACAGTTAAACAATGGGCGGGCATTCAGTCTAATACAAACCTACACAGTTACAGGTTTCAAAACATGTACACAATATCTTGATTCAAGCTAGATGGATAGGGTATTTCTAACGGTTACAGGGGTTTGACACTGAGGCAGCATTGGAATTCATAAGGAGTTTGAACAACGGCACAGCAGTGATGAGAGATGTACAGGTACAAGTAATTGAAAGTGAAATAACACAAGTAATAGGGTTTTCGATTGAAGGATAAAAGTGGTACGAGATACACACCTCTCTCCATAGCACGACCATTTTGTTCTTGAATATTGATGAAGAATTGATCAAAAAATGTAAGGGGTATAACCCCAATGCATTACCTGAACCATGGAAGGAAGTAATAGGGATTTTCTAGTGAAACATCACATGTGATGGAAGGTGTGATGTGGTAAGGGGGCATCATCTTAAACTCATGGCAGCCCTAAGGAAAAAGGTAACTTTGAACCTTCCATACTTTCTTAATTTAGTATTGCATGATACTACCACTAGATTAAGGAGGTCCAAGGACCAAGCTTCGGTTGTAAGTCACCATGGACTCATCAAGTTATTAATCATAAGAAGTCTTATCCAAGTTCAATAGACTTCGGAAGAGTTCCTTAGAAACCCTGACAATGGTCAAGGTATTCCCTTGGAAAATAAAACAATCGTTGGAACATCTGGGGATGTTCCAACTAGTGATGAGCAACCAAAGAAGGGAAATTAGGAAAATTTAAGTGAAATCCTTGTGACATAAATTATATCGCAAGGAACTGAACAAATTGTAAAAACTCAAAAACTCAGCAAAGCAGAGAAAATAATGGTGTCTGTTCTAGCTTCAGTGCCTAAGGGAAGAAGGAGGTCAACTAGACTTGTGAAGTAGTGTAATAGTTCTTTGAACCCTCTTGAGCAACTAACAAAAGAAAATTTGACTCAAGGAGAAGCAAAATCAGCTCAAAATGTATAAACTTTAGAACATATGGAGCAAGAAATAGTAATAGCCCAAGCATTAGAAGGGATAGACAATTTACTAGATATTGTGAATTTCAAAGAAGCCACGAACACTTCAATAGAAGAACTTGTAGTTCATTCTAATAGTCCTCTCGACCAGGGGGTTTCACCGAATTCGCTTAATGTAACTTATCTTGTCAACTCTGCAACTACTATTATCCTGAAATTAGATAAAGATCTTGAAGTTATTTCGTCTCATGGGTGTTCTAGAGGCTTTATTGCTACTTTACTAGAACCTTCCTCTTCAAAGGGAATGAATCCATGGTCTCTTGAAAATTTGATTGATGAATAACGAGATGATGGCACTGGCTTTTCAATTGAACCTCAAATTTATTTTCCTGATGAGGACTTCCTAAAGTCTAGAACTGATGTGATGACAAGGGAAGTTGACAACTTATCGACAACAGTTGTTGTTTCCTCCCCAACAACCTTGGTGAGTAGTCTTGTTCAAATAACCATAGGTACTAAAGTTGGGAGAAATAAAGGAAAAGGGAAATTTTAGAAGGAAATTGATAAATTAAAGGAAGAAAATAAGAAACTGCAAGGAAAAGTACAATAGTTAAAGAATTGGTTACATGATAGTAAGCAGTTTCATAGAGATTATGTGAAGAGGCCTAAGAGAAAGCAAGAAATTTGGGAAATGGAAGTCTAGACTTATGTTACATATGTCTTTAATGAATCTAGTACTCAGACATACTTTTTTCTTGCTACTACTAACGTAGGAACCTAAATTGATCCTGACGAACAGAGGATGGACACTCCTCATACCCTTATTGAAATAGGAATTCAAACTGACCCACCATTTAATTTTAATGACAAATGGGTACAAACAAAAGAGGTGCTTCCCTATACTCCCTTGATTGTAGAATCATCCATTAGAGTCCTACATAAAACTATGGAGGAACAACAGCGAACCATAGCAACATATCAGGGAGAAGTAGTGCCTACGAGGGAACATTAGGAGTTTCTTCAACGATTCAATGATTTAAAGCACTGAAAGCAATAGAAGATGAGGCCTATGCACAACTAAGAGCATCTGAAAAGAAAGTACAAAATTTAAAGGACAACCTTAAGAAAGTTGCAGAGAAAACGAAGGAAATTTGCTCTATTTATTCATATGCCATGGCATGCAGGTCCCCATCTTGGAATTGTGCTTTTTATTTGCTTGATTGATATCTCGTGCTTAAACTAAAAGCAATACAATCTGGATAACCACATGAGTTCAGAAATGTATTGGATTTTATTTCTACTTTCTGAAGATTGGATGAGTAGACACAGTATATTCTGCGTGAGCTATATATGCATAATTTATTTTTAAAAGAGTGGGTCGAAGAAAATCCTATCCCATCCATTGGAGATATTCAATTTCAGGATTTTATATCATTTGATAGGAACCACGTAAAGTGGGAAAAGGCTTATCATACCTTTCAGAGAAGAGAGCATGGTCTAGATCTTTGGGTTAGAGGGGAACCTAATAACCCCTTCCACACACAAATTTGTCATGGTATTTTTATAGAGAAACCTAGTGTTGCCCCTACACTTGCACAAATTCATTAGATGTCGTGCACTCAGGGATGGAATATTTGGAATACATCAGAGATGAGGCTCTTCGTGGAGGTAAGGAAATATGGAAGGCATTACCTAATGAAGTCAAGAACAGAGAACCTTTTTGTTATCACAACTTTCGGTATGTCATGACTAGAGCAGGAGACTATGTTCACTTGTTATTGGAAAGAGTTATCCACTGGATAGGATGCAGGTGTCGATAACCCATGATCTGGTGCCCCCAGTCATTTTGTAAATATGATTATTACTTATCAGAAGCAGGTAAGTTAGTGGCTTTTTCAGAGCTTTCAAAAATAAATGGGTTCATACATAAAGGAGAAGAAGCTTATGAAGCTTACTCCTTGAGTGTCCTACATGTTAATCATTTATTTACATGAGGCCATGAAAAAAGGTCAGTTGAGGGGTGATGTTGGGCCTCATATTTGTCATATTTTCCTTGCCGCATTTCTTAATTTTCATATTATTTTCCAAGTCTTTCTTGTGATTAGGTTATGTTAATTTGTGTAGTATGAAATTTAGTAGCATTTTATATGCATTTATTATTTCATTATTTTATGAATGGATTCTATTATTAAAGTGTTATTTCCTACCAAACGGATCCTTATTATTGGACAAGAATATATTGATACATTGATCTTTGATGTTGTTTCCTGGAATTGTCGTGGGATATCGTGTAATCCTTAGGATGTTACACTCTTTTTGGATCAAATTAGTTAAAGATGACCTTTTGACCCGGTCCTCCAAATGCATCAAGATATTTGTAACTTAAACGAGTATCTTGGGAATCTTTATATTCTCAAGATGTCTCATTATTAAAAATATATTCTATGATCTTTATCTTTTACTGGTACAATATAAAAACTAGTGTTGAACCTCGAAAGGCATTGTTCAAGTTGTAGTATTATTTTTTACACAAGCTCAGACTTGCGATTACAATAATTGTAACTAGTTTTTTGCAATCGAATGGAAGTGTTTATTAATCAGATTTAGTCTATTGTGTTGATTTCTTCATAAGGAATTTCGGTTCCGGATTTGGGCCCGATCCTGGAAAAAATGATGTCTTCTTTTGTATCATTAATTTGGTGTTTGGTTTTACTATTCCAGCTATTTCTATTTGCGTAATTGTTTCTAATTTCTCACTGCTGATTTGTTATATTGCATGCTCTATTTTGAATTAGGTTTCCTACAAATTATCATAGATTGCTATTATGTTTACTTAATCGCTTTCAACAGTGTGATTTTGTAGTATTGTCCTTCTATTATGTCGTTGTTGTTCCTTAAGAAACACCTTGTTGTTTAGTATGTTTTCTTTTGTTGTTTCCTTCAGAAGCCTATAATAGTTAGTATTTTGAATAGTATGCGATAATTAGAGATTTCATCTTGAGTTGATTCCTTTAATATTGCATCTTTTATTTTCAATAATATCATAGCAACTAGTCATATTTTCATTTCTCTTGCATAAAATGTGACGATAACCTTGAAATAGAAAAAGGAAACCTTGGGTTGATAAATTAATGTGTAGCAATAAGTTAGTACTTTTAGGAACGATTAATTGAACCAACAATCGTTACTCGAGATGAAGAATTCCTTTGATCTACATGATTACACAAAGAATATGAAGGCCAGAATAGCTATATTCAGCCTTAAAGGGAAATAAGACATTTGGTGGGAAGATTTGAAGCATGTTAGAGACATCAAGACAGAAGAGTTGAGTTGGCATAAATTCAAGAGACTTTTCAAGAAGAAATATTTGTGAGAGAGGTACTAGGATAGTAAATCCAAGGAATTTTATGAGCTAAAGATGGGATCAATGATGGATGAGGAGTATACGACCAAGTTCTTAGAGTTTTTGAGGTATGTATTTTATCTTAAGTATGAGAAACCCAAAGTTCAAATATTTGTTAGTGGATTACCATTAGCATTTAAAGAGTGGATTGAGTATGATGAGCCTTGGTCACTTGAAGAATTCATTAGGAATTTGAAGCACTCTTATGAGAAATCAAAGCGCAAGACAGAATCTCAACAAGGTTGGAAATGGAAAGACAAGACTAAAGGTAAATGGCAGTCGAAAATAACAAGACCCCAGGATCCAGGTAAGAAAGAAAATGTTTCACCTTACAAGAAGATTAATGGACCTCATCTTGTAGAACAATATAACAGAGGTGATGGTAGGAGACAATTGCAGTGTTGGACATGTGGTAAGGATCATCTCAAGAAGGATTGTCCATAGAATTGGGGTCGTAGGCATCAAATATACAGTTCACAGGAAGCGCAGATAGTTGGGGATGTTGGGCAGAGCATTCCACAGTTCTATGTACCATTGGATAACAGGTAGATGTATCACCAGGCATCTATTATCGAGATGGGTGGTAAGCTTTGTGATCAAGTTTTTTCTATTTTTATTGGCCCTAGATCTAATTATAGTTATGTTAATCCTAAAGTGGTGGATAAGTGTGGTTTGAATAAAGAAGTGCATGCAGAATCTTGGTTAGTGTAGTTGGATACATGTACAAAGAAAAGAGTTCATCATTGGGTAAGAGCTTGTGCATTTGAGTTGAATGGTATTCCTACATCAATGCATTTGAATGTGCTTCTTTTGGGATCATAAAGTATGTTGTTGGGGGTGGACTGGTTCTATCTTCGTAGGACCAAGGTGGAATGTTATGACAATGCCATTGAGTGCTTGGATGACAATGGAGAACAAAGGATATTACAAGGTAAGAAGCAGGAAAAATCAATTAGAATGGTTATAGATATGAAGGCAAAGCACAATTGCAGGAAAGGGTGTGTGTTATTTGTAGTACATATTTCCAATGATAAAGGAAAGGATGTTGAGGATGCGGAGGAATTGAGCAGGTACCCAATTTTACAATAGTTTCAGGATGTATTTCCTGCAGAGATTTCATATTTGTCACCTCACAGGGAAGTGGACCTTTCCATTGAGTTGGTACCAGGGGAAGCACCAGCATCAAAGGAACCATATAGGATGAGCACACTAGAGTTAGTAGATTTGAAGTTGCAGTTAAAGGAAATGCTTGACAAGGGATACATCAGGCCAAGTGTATCACCTTGGGGTGCCCCAATGTTGTT